>CM065718.1:5138216-5180716 GCA_033310375.1 Conus canariensis | reverse complement strand
TTGTTATGGCCTGGGTATGGACAGGAGGGGAAAGAAGATCAACGTCACCACCCTAGCGAAGACACCGTTTTTTTGTTCCTGCTGCACCTCACTCCAGGCAGCTCTTGAAACAACTCTTGGGCGTTCCTCAACAGACTCAAGGAATTCTTCCCAGTCCGTGGAAGAAATCACGCCCGTAGCCTGACGAAACTTGACAGTCTGTCTGTGCCCATTTCCTGGCACCAATACTCCGTGCTCAGTCCCTGGCACTGGAAGCCTGCACAGTGACAGTCTTTTAATATGTGTTTCTCATCCCTCCTTCTGTGTCCCTGGCCATGAAACCTTTCTTTCTTTTCAAACCTCCCCTTCTTCCCCAAAGTCCAACCACAGGCCATGAAAATTATTCCTATTATCCTAAGCAGACAAACACAGCGACATAGACACCATACCTTTACATGAAACACTATCCAAGAAAAGACTTCGATTCACTACCCTTGTCAGGAACAGTAAAAACACAATTCCACTTTGTCACCCTCATCAATACCATTTAACAAGAAAGGATTTCCTTTTACTACCCTCGTCATAACCATTTCCTTTACATCCCCTTTCTTGCAATATCAACCACAATGATTTCGGATAAATTTGCAATTATAGTTGACGACAATTTATAGACACGTACATACACTTCTGTAAAATAAATGATTGTCTTATTAACTATACATCATCATCAAACATATCACACAATAGCTATTATCATTTTTCGAGAGAGCATAGATTGTGTGTGTGTGTGTGTGTGTGTGTGTGTGTGTGTGTGTGTGTGTGTGTGTGTGTGTTATTATCCATCACCAAAATATTCCTCATTCAACTTCTAAGTAAAACTACTGACTGAAGGAACAAATAACATTCATCTTATCTAACTGTTAATTCCAAGTGAATACATCACATTCACGACATAAATACCTCATCCCTTTATAAAACGACTGTAGACTTGGGTTGGCATTCTGCAACATACATATCTAAAGATTGTTTAGTTTTCAATACATGAATTATGTTAAACCTCCTATCCCCCTATCTCCATAAGCATAACCAATACATACCTTTACAAGGCAAAAGAC
The DNA here is from genome assembly GCA_033310375.1 of Conus canariensis. Lineage (NCBI taxonomy): Eukaryota > Metazoa > Mollusca > Gastropoda > Neogastropoda > Conidae > Conus > Conus canariensis. The sequence continues at coordinate 5,179,622 of CM065718.1, read as the reverse complement.
ATGACAACTGTGTCAACTAAAAGTTCAGCCCGCAACTTCCCCACAGCAAGTGAGCGATTTTCGTTCACGCAAACTGCGCACGCACAACCTCGCTACTAGGTGTTTTATTTATTTTCGCCCCAGCTCTACATTGTCTGGGACAAAACGCCTTTTGTTACAGTTCTCCCCCCCTAATGAAAGAACGTGCCAACGTTCGACAAAAAAAACAGAAGAGAACATACAAAACCAGCATCCTGACGTGATACGAACACGCAACAACATACTTCCAATCAATCAGCTCTGCTGAGAAAATCGGCCCAAAGGTTCTCAGATCCTTTGACTGACTGCACTGAAAAGCGATATTCTTGGAGAGCAAGTGCCCACCTCATGATCTTGGAATTCTTAAACGTTCCAGACTGAAGGTATGCCAAAGGACGGTGATCAGTTTCCAACAGAAACTCCCTTCCCCAGAGGTACCTGCCCAACTTTGAAATGACCCAAACAATGGCCAAACACTCCCTTTCTATGGTGCTGTACCACGTTTCTTTACCAGTACGACAGGAGCACAAAAAGCAGACTGAGACGGTTCGATTGAACTGGCTGCTCAGTGGTGAGATGTATCTCATGCAAAACATTCAATGAACACTGCCCTGGTTCTGTTGTCAAAAGTTGAGAAAAGGAAGCAAACAGCTCTCGCAATTCCTCCTGTTGTACAGATGACAAGCTGGAATCAACATGAACGTCTTGAAATGTTTCCTTCATAGATGAAGGAAGGGTAGGTAGTGGTAAAGGTGAGACATCAGCAGATTCCTTCAAGTCTGATACAACAGCCACCATTCCTGCACAGGGTGGTTTTGTTGAGGGAATGTAAGAGACAGACAGACGTAAGTCTCCTGACTGTGCCACGAAAGAAGACGGAAGGATGTCCTCAAAAGAAATGCTATCCCCACAAGTAACTGAGACTGGTCCAGATGCAACAGTTCGAGTGAAATATTTCGTCAGCATGTTGGGATGAAAAATTTTCCTCTTACCACCCATGTCAATGATGTAGTCATAGTCCAACTTCTGCACTACCTTGAATGGACCTTTCCACCTCATTAACAGTTTGTTCGTAGTGGAGGGCAGGAAAACCAAAACCTCATCACCAACACTGAATGATCGACGCTTCGACTTTCTATCATGGTAATGTTTCTGGATCCGTCTGGACCTATCAACTGAATCGTGAGCAAGAGAAGCCATTTCTGCAATGGTATTACGTAGGTTGAAAACATAGTCACAGACTGTTCTTGCCTCCTCTGAGCTCTCTTGTCCAGTCCATGAGTCTGCCAAAAAGTCAATAGGCCCCCGTGGCCGACGCCCAAAGAGTAGTTCAAAGGGGCAAAATCCTGTCGATTCATTCGGCATTTCGCGACAAGAAAACAAAAGCGCAGGAATGTAACGATGCCAAAGTCTGGGCTGGTCCTGAATGAGCTTCCTCAGCATTGGCTTCAAAGTTCCATGAAACCTTTCTACCACTCCATTCGATTGAGCGTGGTATGGAGACGAGTGGACACCTTTAATAGAAAGCAGACGAAGGAATTCAGAAAACATGTCAGATGTGAACTGGGATCCGTTATCAGACAAAAGTTCTTTTGGAAACCCCAAACGACAGAAAACAGAAAAAAGTGCCTCTGCCACTGAACATGAATCCACTTTCTTCAACGGAATGGCCTCTGGAAAGCGTGTTGCCACATCAACTAGAGTCAACAGGTATCTGTGTTTTTCCTCAGAAGGTGGAGAGAAAGGGCCTACAATGTCCACAGCGACTCTAGAGAAAGGTTCCTCAATCCTTGGCATGTTTTCCAAAGGCACATCTGGAGTTCGACCTTTTTGCTGCACATTTCTGACAGACACTGCAGGTTTGACAGTAATGTCTCACATCTCGAGTGACACCTGGCCACCAGAACCGATTTTGCACCCTGCCTAGTGTCTTCCTGACCCCACAATGACCAGCCAGTACTCCATCATGAGCTATAAAGAGTACTCTCTGCCTGAGAGAAGCAGGTACCACCACCTGATTAACCTGGAGCACATCCTTGGAAAATCGACGGAAAAGAATGCCATTTTGACGGAAAAAAGAGAACGAACCTTTCCCTGCTTTGACAGACGAACCCAAAGTGTCTAATTCTCTAATGCACTGAAGAGAATCATCTGAATTTTGCAGCTCTCTCAGTTCTGATGGGTCAACATGAAGATCTTGAAATGGAATATCAAGAGGTGTGGGAGAGCTGGCTTCGGCTTTTGTCTGAGCCCGTGTCATGACAGCAGCAGCTTGGGAATCAACGTTACCAAGTACAAGACCAGGGATAGGAGACACTCCTTCTACATTTCCCAAAATAAGATCGGCTACTGGGTCATCTATGACGCAGCACAAAAGCTTTCCACTAAAGAAGGCGATTCCACTTCTACCTGCGCTAAAGGAAAAACCTCCACATTACCTCCAAAAGAGACAACCTTCTGTGTGTGACCCACATACTGATCAGAACGTACCAACGTTTTTCTGACACCAGCAGTAGTAGCTCCTGTGTCACGCAGTATAGACACCTGAAACCCATTGACCAATCCTTCCACGACTGGTAGAGATCCTGTAGTAGAACCAGAACAAAGGACTTCTTTCTTCAAAGCTGGCTTATCCACGAAACCAACAGCAGAAACCTTTGCAGGAGAGTTAGGCATGGATTGTCTACCTCCTGAAAAAGTGGCACTGGATGCATTTTTGTCCTTTGCAGTGCGCTTGAGATACGTAGGGCATTCCTTTTTAAAATGACCTGTACAATTGCACGAAAAACAAACGGAAGTTTTGTCTCTGTCTTGTTGATAAGAGCCACCTGTGTTCAGAATGCGATCTTTTTGTCCACCCCTACGAGATAAGCGGCGAAGGTTCCTGGTAAATTGAGAGCCCCTTGAACTAGTGAAAAAGGAGCCAGGTTGGCTTGTATACGGCTTGTCATACACAGGTTCAGCTGCAAGACCAAAGTCCACTCTGGCTGTTCGAGCGAAACTTTTGTTTGGGTGTGCTAATCTATAATGTTCAGCAGTTGTAACCATGGCTTGAGTGTCCTTTAAAACCCTCTCTTTCAAAAATATAGATAGATCCTTGCTGACACTCAGTAGAAACTGTTCAGACAAAATCAGGTCACGAAGAGCAGCATATGATTTTTCAATATGTGATAAATCTACCCATCTATCAAAAAGATGTGTTAGACGAATGAAAAACGCAGGGAATGATTCATCATTTTCAGGGCGGCATGAGCGGAACTTTTCCTTGAACCCATCTTTGGAGCACTGAAATTTTGTAAGAAGGGCATCCTTCAATTCAGCATAGTCTACCAATCCTGTAGTACAAATGGAATGGTATAAGCTAAGCGCACTTCCCTGGAGATGTGCACCCAAAAGCATTGCCCATTCATGTTCCTTCCAGTTTAGATTTTGAGCATAGGTTTCAAAGCGAAAAATGAAAGAATCTATGTCATCTTTATTTTCATTAAAAATGGGAAGCTTAGGATACCTTGAAGCACCACCCCCTTTTACAGTAGGTGAATACAGCTCTTCCGTGGTTTCTTTTACAAGTTTTGACTCGACTTTCTGTGATTCTAATCTGATTCGTTCCTGTTCTAATTCTAGTTGCTTTTCTTTCAGTTTACTTTCTCTCTCTTCTCTCAGAGTTCTCTCTTGAGCTTCTCTTTCCTCCTTCTGAAGCTCCAATTCTTTTTGTTTCATCTCACGCACTTTTTGGCGCTCATTCCTTTCCAAAGCATCTTCAATATATTTGGTTAAAGCATCACCTTCAAGTCCAAGTGTCTGTGCCTGTTTCACAAGGCGATTAAATGTTTCATCATCCATATTCACCTTTCACAATAGAAAAATTATGAAATATAGGTATATTCTTTCACAAATACAATGTAAGAAGAGAAGAAAAATATAGAAAAAAAAACACAAGCCTAAGGTATGGAAACAGACAAAACGAACAGAGATGCAGACAAACAAGCTATAGGGCGTGGCTCATACTAATGACATACAGAAAGTCTACAGAATGACAGACAAGTCAGATAAGATGAGCAGTAAGATATCAATTAGACAGGAAAAAAAAATTCACAGAAAGGGAAAGATCCTAAAGCCCTCGGTACCCCAGAAACTTAATATGTACAATGGGGCACCCCCACAAAACCGGAGGTGGGAAAAACAAAAACAAAAAATGCAACTTGATCAAAATTATTTTTTCAAATGGAAGTATTTCCAAAGCGAACCCTCTGAAACAGACAGTGTTTTATCCCGGAAAAAACAAACTTATAATCCTAACCCAGGGGAAAAAAGAAGGGGTCACCACTGTAAAGAAAGTCCCAGATAGACAGAATAAAGAATATGTATTGATGCTTGTATGTGTGCCTGCTATCTGTACTCTCTGTCACTCCAAATCAGACAAACGCGTTCACCCACCGGGAAAGGAAACTAAGGTTGAAAACTTAAGCCACACCCTTTTATTAATAAAAGAAATAACTTTGTTCCTTTGTTGTTATGGCCTGGGTATGGACAGGAGGGGAAAGAAGATCAACGTCACCACCCTAGCGAAGACACCGTTTTTTTGTTCCTGCTGCACCTCACTCCAGGCAGCTCTTGAAACAACTCTTGGGCGTTCCTCAACAGACTCAAGGAATTCTTCCCAGTCCGTGGAAGAAATCACGCCCGTAGCCTGACGAAACTTGACAGTCTGTCTGTGCCCATTTCCTGGCACCAATACTCCGTGCTCAGTCCCTGGCACTGGAAGCCTGCACAGTGACAGTCTTTTAATATGTGTTTCTCATCCCTCCTTCTGTGTCCCTGGCCATGAAACCTTTCTTTCTTTTCAAACCTCCCCTTCTTCCCCAAAGTCCAACCACAGGCCATGAAAATTATTCCTATTATCCTAAGCAGACAAACACAGCGACATAGACACCATACCTTTACATGAAACACTATCCAAGAAATGACTTCGATTCACTACCCTTGTCAGGAACAGTAAAAACACAATTCCACTTTGTCACCCTCATCAATACCATTTAACAAGAAAGGATTTCCTTTTACTACCCTCGTCATAACCATTTCCTTTACATCCCCTTTCTTGCAATATCAACCACAATGATTTCGGATAAATTTGCAATTATAGTTGACAACAATTTATAGACACATACATACACTTCTGTAAAATAAATGATTGTCTTATTAACTATACATCATCATCAAACATATCACACAATAGCTATTATCATTTTTCGAGAGAGCATAGATTGTGTGTGTGTGTGTGTGTGTGTGTGTGTGTGTGTGTGTGTGTGTGTGTGTGTGTGTGTGTGCGTTATTATCCATCACCAAAATATTCCTCATTCAACTTCTAAGTAAAACTACTGACTGAAGGAACAAATAACATTCATCTTATCTAACTGTTAATTCCAAGTGAATACATCACATTCACGACATAAATACCTCATCCCTTTATAAAACGACTGTAGACTTGGATTGGCATTCTGCAACATACATATCTAAAGATTGTTTAGTTTTCAATACATGAATTATGTTAAACCTCCTATCCCCCTATCTCCATAAGCATAACCAATACATACCTTTACAAGGCAAAAGACATGACAACTGTGTCAACTAAAAGTTCAGCCCGCAACTTCCCCACAGCAAGTGAGCGATTTTCGTTCACGCAAACTGCGCACGCACAACCTCGCTACTAGGTGTTTTATTTATTTTCGCCCCAGCTCTACATTGTCTGGGACAAAACGCCTTTTGTTACAGTTCTCCCCCCCTAATGAAAGAACGTGCCAACGTTCGACAAAAAAAAAACAGAAGAGAACATACAAAACCAGCATCCTGACGTGATACGAACACGCAACAACATACTTCCAATCAATCAGCTCTGCTGAGAAAATCGGCCCAAAGGTTCTCAGATCCTTTGACTGACTGCACTGAAAAGCGATATTCTTGGAGAGCAAGTGCCCACCTCATGATCTTGGAATTCTTAAACCTTCCAGACTGAAGGTATGCCAAAGGACGGTGATCAGTTTCCAACAGAAACTCCCTTCCCCAGAGGTACCTGCCCAACTTTGAAATGACCCAAACAATGGCCAAACACTCCCTTTCTATGGTGCTGTACCACGTTTCTTTACCAGTACGACAGGAGCACAAAAAGCAGACTGAGACAGTTCGATTACGCCCATTTCTAACATGTTGATCACCTCCTGTTTAATAGTTTCATGAGCAGAGAATGGTAACGGATACTGTTTCCGTTGAACTGGCTGCTCAGTGGTGAGATGTATCTCATGCAAAACATTCAATGAACACTGCCCTGGTTCTGTTGTCAAAAGTTGAGAAAAGGAAGCAAACAGCTCTCGCAATTCCTCCTGTTGTACAGATGACAAGCTGGAATCAACATGAACGTCTTGAAATGTTTCCTTCATAGATGAAGGAAGGGTAGGTAGTGGTAAAGGTGAGACATCAGCAGATTCCTTCAAGTCTGATACAACAGCCACCATTCCTGCACAGGGTGGTTTTGTTGAGGGAATGTAAGAGACAGACAGACGTAAGTCTCCTGACTGTGCCACGAAAGAAGACGGAAGGATGTCCTCAAAAGAAATGCTATCCCCACAAGTAACTGAGACTGGTCCAGATGCAACAGTTCGAGTGAAATATTTCTTCAGCATGTTGGGATGAAAAATTTTCCTCTTACCACCCATGTCAATGATGTAGTCATAGTCCAACTTCTGCACTACCTTGTATGGACCTTTCCACCTCATTAACAGTTTGTTCGTAGTGGAGGGCAGGAAAACCAAAACCTCATCACCAACACTGAATGATCGACGCTTCGACTTTCTATCATGGTAATGTTTCTGGATCCGTCTGGACCTATCAACTGAATCGTGAGCAAGAGAAGCCATTTCTGCAATGGTATTACGTAGGTTGAAAACATAGTCACAGACTGTTCTTGCCTCCTCTGAGCTCTCTTGTCCAGTCCATGAGTCTGCCAAAAAGTCAATAGGCCCCCGTGGCCGACGCCCAAAGAGTAGTTCAAAGGGGCAAAATCCTGTCGATTCATTCGGCATTTCGCGACAAGAAAACAAAAGCGCAGGAATGTAACGATGCCAAAGTCTGGGCTGGTCCTGAATGAGCTTCCTCAGCATTGGCTTCAAAGTTCCATGAAACCTTTCCACCACTCCATTCGATTGAGCGTGGTATGGAGACGAGTGGACACCTTTAATAGAAAGCAGACGAAGGAATTCAGAAAACATGTCAGATGTGAACTGGGATCCGTTATCAGACAAAAGTTCTTTTGGAAACCCCAAACGACAGAAAACAGAAAAAAGTGCCTCTGCCACTGAACATGAATCCACTTTCTTCAACGGAATGGCCTCTGGAAAGCGTGTTGCCACATCAACTAGAGTCAACAGGTATCTGTGTTTTTCCTCAGAAGGTGGAGAGAAAGGGCCTACAATGTCCACAGCGACTCTAGAGAAAGGTTCCTCAATCCTTGGCATGTTTTCCAAAGGCACATCTGGAGTTCGACCTTTTTGCTGCACATTTCTGACAGACACTGCAGGTTTGACAGTAATGTCTCACATCTCGAGTGACACCTGGCCACCAGAACCGATTTTGCACCCTGCCTAGTGTCTTCCTGACCCCACAATGACCAGCCAGTACTCCATCATGAGCTATAAAGAGTACACTCTGCCTGAGAGAAGCAGGTACCACCACCTGATTAACCTGGAGCACATCCTTGGAAAATCGACGGAAAAGAATGCCATTTTGACGGAAAAAAGAGAACGAACCTTTCCCTGCTTTGACAGACGAACCCAAAGTGTCTAATTCTCTAATGCACTGAAGAGAATCATCTGAATTTTGCAGCTCTCTCAGTTCTGATGGGTCAACATGAAGATCTTGAAATGGAATATCAAGAGGTGTGGGAGAGCTGGCTTCGGCTTTTGTCTGAGCCCGTGTCATGACAGCAGCAGCTTGGGAATCAACGTTACCAAGTACAAGACCAGGGATAGGAGACACTCCTACATTTCCCAAAATAAGATCGGCTACTGGGTCATCTATGACGCAGCACAAAAGCTTTCCACTAAAGAAGGGCGATTCCACTTCTACCTGCGCTAAAGGAAAAACCTCCACATTACCTCCAAAAGAGACAACCTTCTGTGTGTGACCCACATACTGATCAGAACGTACCAACGTTTTTCTGACACCAGCAGTAGTAGCTCCTGTGTCACGCAGTATAGACACCTGAAACCCATTGACCAATCCTTCCACGACTGGTAGAGATCCTGTAGTAGAACCAGAACAAAGGACTTCTTTCTTCAAAGCTGGCTTATCCACGAAACCAACAGCAGAAACCTTTGCAGGAGAGTTAGGCATGGATTGTCTACCTCCTGAAAAAGTGGCACTGGATGCATTTTTGTCCTTTGCAGTGCGCTTGAGATACGTAGGGCATTCCTTTTTAAAATGACCTGTACAATTGCACGAAAAACAAACGGAAGTTTTGTCTCTGTCTTGTTGATAAGAGCCACCTGTGTTCAGAATGCGACCTTTTTGTCCACCCCTACGAGATAAGCGGCGAAGGTTCCTGGTAAATTGAGAGCCCCTTGAACTAGTGAAAAAGGAGCCAGGTTGGCTTGTATACGGCTTGTCATACACAGGTTCAGCTGCAAGACCAAAGTCCACTCTGGCTGTTCGAGCGAAACTTTTGTTTGGGTGTGCTAATCTATAATGTTCAGCAGTTGTAACCATGGCTTGAGTGTCCTTTAAAACCCTCTCTTTCAAAAATATAGATAGATCCTTGCTGACACTCAGTAGAAACTGTTCAGACAAAATCAGGTCACGAAGAGCAGCATATGATTTTTCAATATGTGATAAATCTACCCATCTATCAAAAAGATGTGTTAGACGAATGAAAAACGCAGGGAATGATTCATCATTTTCAGGGCGGCATGAGCGGAACTTTTCCTTGAACCCATCTTTGGAGCACTGAAATTTTGTAAGAAGGGCATCCTTCAATTCAGCATAGTCTACCAATCCTGTAGTACAAATGGAATGGTATAAGCTAAGCGCACTTCCCTGGAGATGTGCACCCAAAAGCATTGCCCATTCATGTTCCTTCCAGTTTAGATTTTGAGCATAGGTTTCAAAGCGAAAAATGAAAGAATCTATGTCATCTTTATTTTCATTAAAAATGGGAAGCTTAGGATACCTTGAAGCACCACCCCCTTTTACAGTAGGTGAATACAGCTCTTCCGTGGTTTCTTTTACAAGTTTTGACTCGACTTTCTGTGATTCTAATCTGATTCGTTCCTGTTCTAATTCTAGTTGCTTTTCTTTCAGTTTACTTTCTCTCTCTTCTCTCAGAGTTCTCTCTTGAGCTTCTCTTTCCTCCTTCTGAAGCTCCAATTCTTTTTGTTTCATCTCACGCACTTTTTGGCGCTCATTCCTTTCCAAAGCATCTTCAATATATTTGGTTAAAGCATCACCTTCAAGTCCAAATGTCTGTGCCTGTTTCACAAGGCGATTAAATGTTTCATCATCCATATTCACCTTTCATAATAGAAAAATTATGAAATATAGGTATATTCTTTCACAAATACAATGTAAGAAGAGAAGAAAAATATAGAAAAAAAAAACACAAGCCTAAGGTATGGAAACAGACAAAACGAACAGAGATGCAGACAAACAAGCTAAAAGGCGTGGCTCATACTAATGACATACAGAAAGTCTACAGAATGACAGACAAGTCAGATAAGATGAGCAGTAAGATATCAATTAGACAGGAAAAAAAAATTCACAGAAAGGGAAAGATCCTAAAGCCCTCGGTACCCCAGAAACTTAATATGTACAATGGGGCACCCCCACAAAACCGGAGGTGGGAAAAACAAAAACAAAAAATGCAACTTGATCAAAATTATTTTTTCAAATGGAAGTATTTCCAAAGCGAACCCTCTGAAACAGACAAAGTGTTTTATCCCGGAAAAAACAAACTTATAATCCTAACCCAGGGGAAAAAAGAAGGGGTCACCACTGTAAAGAAAGTCCCAGATAGACAGAATAAAGAATATGTATTGATGCTTGTATGTGTGCCTGCTATCTGTACTCTCTGTCACTCCAAATCAGACAAACGCGTTCACCCACCGGGAAAGGAAACTAAGGTTGAAAACTTAAGCCACACCCTTTTATTAATAAAAGAAATAACTTTGTTCCTTTGTTGTTATGGCCTGGGTATGGACAGGAGGGGAAGGAAGATCAACGTCACCACCCTAGCGAAGACACCGTTTTTTTGTTCCTGCTGCACCTCACTCCAGGCAGCTCTTGAAACAACTCTTGGGCGTTCCTCAACAGACTCAAGGAATTCTTCCCAGTCCGTGGAAGAAATCACGCCCGTAGCCTGACGAAACTTGACAGTCTGTCTGTGCCCATTTCCTGGCACCAATACTCCGTGCTCAGTCCCTGGCACTGGAAGCCTGCACAGTGACAGTCTTTTAATATGTGTTTCTCATCCCTCCTTCTGTGTCCCTGGCCATGAAACCTTTCTTTCTTTTCAAACCTCCCCTTCTTCCCCAAAGTCCAACCACAGGCCATGAAAATTATTCCTATTATCCTAAGCAGACAAACACAGCGACATAGACACCATACCTTTACATGAAACACTATCCAAGAAAAGACTTCGATTCACTACCCTTGTCAGGAACAGTAAAAACACAATTCCACTTTGTCACCCTCATCAATACCATTTAACAAGAAAGGATTTCCTTTTACTACCCTCGTCATAACCATTTCCTTTACATCCCCTTTCTTGCAATATCAACCACAATGATTTCGGATAAATTTGCAATTATAGTTGACGACAATTTATAGACACATACATACACTTCTGTAAAATAAATGATTGTCTTATTAACTATACATCATCATCAAACATATCACACAATAGCTATTATCATTTTTCGAGAGAGCATAGATTGTGTGTGTGTGTGTGTGTGTGTGGGTGTGTGTGTGTGTGTGTGTGTGTGTGTGTGTGTGTGTGTGTGTGTGTGTGTGTGTGTGTGCGTTATTATCCATCACCAAAATATTCCTCATTCAACTTCTAAGTAAAACTACTGACTGAAGGAACAAATAACATTCATCTTATCTAACTGTTAATTCCAAGTGAATACATCACATTCACGACATAAATACCTCATCCCTTTATAAAACGACTGTAGACTTGGATTGGCATTCTGCAACATACATATCTAAAGATTGTTTAGTTTTCAATACATGAATTATGTTAAACCTCCTATCCCCCTATCTCCATAAGCATAACCAATACATACCTTTACAAGGCAAAAGACATGACAACTGTGTCAACTAAAAGTTCAGCCCGCAACTTCCCCACAGCAAGTGAGCGATTTTCGTTCACGCAAACTGCGCACGCACAACCTCGCTACTAGGTGTTTTATTTATTTTCGCCCCAGCTCTACATTGTCTGGGACAAAACGCCTTTTGTTACACGCACGCACACATGCACACACACACACACACACACACACACACACACACACACACACACACACAAACAGGCAGACAAACAGACAGACTGACAGACAAACAGACAGACAGACAGACAGCAATCCTCCACACAACACCCCTGCCCCTTCTTTTCGTAAGGCACCTATTGTCACACTGGTCGAGGGTGGAGAGCACTTGGGAAGTTGAGAAATTCCTTGGGGGCTCAGGTGGTGCTGCTGACATCACAGAGAACTACCATACGAGGTTCTGATTGGTTGTCATACTTTGCTGCCCAGTCACGTGAATCACATGACACCCCAAGAATAACCTCGAGGAATGACTTTGACTGATTGTGTCCAATCAAATGTGAAACCGTTAGTCAATGTAGGTTGTGACTGGTTGCCAGGTAAGACTGCTGGGACAGTCCACCCCTATAAAATGGCAGGCTCAGCTACCGTCAGCCTACCGTCAGCCACATTAGGTCCCTTTGGTCTACAAAGTCACAGAACTCACCGTTCGCGTTGTCAGCAGAGCTCACAGAAGGTAAGTGGAAGCTCTGGTCTTTTTATCTGCAGACTCAGACTTTAGGACTGTTCAATGTGTACTCTGCCTTACAGTTACAGTTGCTTCTTTTCCATTTGCTGCATTTTACTTTCCTCTTCTCTCATTTGCTGTATTCTTCTTCATCTTCTTCTTTCTTCTTCTCCTCCTCCTATTTTATTTCTCAACCTCATCTCCACTTCCCCAGTCTCTTCCACGTCCTTTTCTCTCTTTCTATACTGTTTTTCATGCTTGTAATGAAAATGTAGAACACAATTCTTAAAAAAGCGAAGAGGAAGTGCACTCCAGAATGCATGTCTGATTAGGCCTTAGTATTTCTTGACTAGCGTGTCACAGATTTCTCTTTGGATGGAACTTGGAATGTCAGTGTTTAGATTACTTGATGATGGAACAGTGTATTATCTTGTTGTCAAGTTTTTGTTCAAATTATCATGTGAGATTTTTCACTTTCTGTCTATCTTTACTGCTTTGAGGTCCATATGTGCCATTCAGTTGGCATCAACAAACACTATACATGTCTTTCAGTCACAATAACGTTTTACTGCTGATGTGTAGTTCAGTCAGCATCACGTTGTACCACTTGAGTTTATGTCAGCATCACATTTTTCTACATGTATAGTTCAATCAGTGTTACGTTTATAAAGCTTTCACTACATGTGTAGATTAATCGGCATTATGGTTTACTACATGTGAAATCAATCAGCATTATCATTTTGCTACATGTGTAATGTAATCAGCATCATGTTTTGTGTAGTTCGATCAGCATCATGCTTTAGTACATGTGTAGTTAAATCAGGAAAGTTTTACTGCATACGTAGTTCTTTCAGTATCAGCTTTTATTATGTTTGCCATTTAAGTCAGCTCTGATATTCGCTTCTGTCTACATTTTTTACCCAGTTAGTTTCTAATCAGTTACTACACATACCGTTCAGTGAGCTGTACCTGACCTGTACGACTCATGGGCTTTGTTCTGAAGGGTTTTCTGGCAACTTCTATGTTCATTTTATTGATGTGAGAATTAACGGATGACTCATCTGGTGCCATTGATGGATAAGGTCGCCAGTTGTTTGTGGTTGTTCTGTGTAATTTGTACATATATGTGTACTGAGTGACTTGTAGGATAATCAGTGTTCACAAGTACCTAAGTGCTTTGTATTTATGTGCGTACTAAGAGACAGGTGGTGTGGTGAGAGATTTTGGTGAAAACCTCAGAACCCAAGGAATAAGATGAAGTATGTTACATTCGATAATTTTGTTTCTGTATCAAAGTATTGATGTTTAAAGTCAGAGATGAACCCACTTTTAACGCGTTTCTGTCATATTTTTCTTTATTACGATAGTAAGTACCAAACAGCATGAAGTGATTATATGACAGATGAATAGCAGGCATTTCGCTCTTTTTACACATATAAACTTAATCATCCAAGACTGTGTCTGAGCGGAGAACCTTGTCTTTGAAAATTGATTCCAAACACTACTGGCTTTCCTCTTTGCTTGGCCATTGACATGTGCTTATGATAGGATTTTCGATTAAGAATACTCTCTTGAAGTAATGCTGGATGATAATTTTTAAACATTTTCATTTATATTAGTTATAGAAGTGAAGTAGTTGGCAAAATTCCAAACGGGAGGTCAATTTTGCAGAATGTTGTAGAATGACAATTTAGATTAAAACTCTGACCATGACAAAGAGAGGAACAAAGAAGACAGTTGTTCGAGAGAGGTCAGCACCATCAGTCACTTCATATAGTCGCAAGCTTGTGTAGAGAATATCCAAGGTATGCGATATACATGCTTATGGACTTTACTTTAATGCACATTTTTTTTTTTTATAGTCTTTCCCAAGTTTCAAAACAGAGTGACTGAGGGCAGAAAATGAAGCAAAATTCAGAAAGAGAGAGGTTAGTTACCACTAAGGACACAGACAAACATAGCACAGGACAGGACACCTGTAGTGTCCTGTCCTGTGCTATGTTTGTCTGTGTCCTTGTAGTGTCCTGTCCTGTGCTATGTTTGTCTGTGTCCTTGGTGGTAACTAACCCCTCTTTTTCTAAATTTTTCTCACACTTGTTGCAAAATCAAAAAATACTCAAGGTTTGGCCTGTGGAAGATTAAAAATGGTGCGAAGATTAATTGTGCAAAGTATCAGTTTAGAGAAGATATGGACTTATCGGTCCAATACAGTTGTTTAAAATAAGATACTTTAATTTTTGTGACTTCAGTGACGTATATTTCAATAAGTTGGTTCTGAGGTATTCACATTCTAAAGAGTCTACACGAAATGATTATGATTCATCAATCAAGGGAGGTAAGTGGGAAGGTAACTCTCGAACACAGCATTTCATCTGCTGAGGGTCAGCAAGAGATATGTGCATATTTTAACCACCTGGCTACACATCATTTGAATTACAAACCTTGTGAGAATATGTAAATTTATCTGTAGATTAATTTTCGTCGTTGATCGTTTTACAGCTGACCAGGACAGAAAGTTTTGCAGCCTTCATCTGAATTTTTTTAATGTGTCAAGAGTGATCAATTAATAAATGTCTTTGCTCTTATACATTTGTAAATTAAGATTTTTATTTTGTGTTACATAAATCTTCTCAAGATTGACATCAGTGTCAGGATGCTGATAATTTCTAAGAAGGCCCTTGACTTGTCTTTTACTATCAAACTGTTTTTTCCCTTTTCTTTTCCCCACTGTGTTAACTTTGTAGGCAAAACCTCTGTAGGGGCGTTTTTGTGAAAATATCCAGATATTTACGAACATCACCATCCAAACTATCGCTTCCTTTCTTCATGTGTTCATGAAACATCTGATTCCAGTTCACTCTGTGTGTACTCCTCACTCAACCCCACAATCTTTAATGTTTCACTTTCATTCATTTCACTTTCATTCTCAAGTCATTTTTCGTCAGCTCGATTCTACCGGTAGGTGTCAAGAGGTCAAATTATCTCCAACACACACAAATCACTAACAAGTTGCAATTCTCCAGATACAATAAATTAATCAGTGTCACTACTCCCATGCAGTGATATGTAAGCGACATTGCCATGTGGATTAGTCTCACAGTATTTCATTCAATATTACTTCATCAAATATGAAGCAAACGTCTAAAAGAGTTTAACCAAAATCAGGAATGCTTTCGTCTTTTGAAACGTATTAACATTTAGGTTTTTGTCTGGGTCACCCAGTGAATTATACTTTGTCATGTATTCGATGATTGGTTGCTCACATCGTGTTCTGGCATTTAAAGCACCAGAGCACTACGTATAAGCATCCATTTTGAATTAAAAGTTGCAATTTTTCTTAGGAAATATACATTGTTCATTTGCATATAATTATGTAATTATGTAATTATTATATTATAATTCCTTCAGGGTGAATAAAACTTAGTCACACTTTATCATCATTTAATAAACTCTTGTCAATTTTTCAAAACAACTTTTCACATTTTATGTTGATACGTTTTACCAACTGATAAACGTTTTCTCATGTGATGAAATTCTATGTGTTTTGTAGGGAAATGAGTTGTCTAGTTTTCTCTGTGTACTCATTTATATGTATGCTAGGTGATAAGCTTCTGTAGAATTTGGGGTTTGTTCATAGTACTTTTTATGTCTGTATGAGGAAGTAATGGTTAGTGTGCAGAACATTTCTCAATTAGTTCTGTGAACCTTTTGATATGTGTCAGGTAAAGGACCATGCAACATAAGTTTCCCAATTTCCTCTGTGTACATTTTATGAAATAACATGTATGTGCAAGATGGATAACGTATGAAAAATTTCCAGTTTACCCTATGTAACTTCTATGTGTGGGCTTGGTGATGTGAAACGGGGCTGCACACACTTGTGTTATGTGTCTTTATTTCATTGTAGTAGGAATAACTTACAAAACGCATTTGTTCTGTGTCATATTTTAATGTTGTGTGTTATTGTTCTTATTGTTTACCATCATCAGATGCTGAATATGAAGACGTTTCTAGTCCTTCTCCTGGCTGCTGTTGCAGTCAAAAGTCTTAACAGTGATTATGGTATGTATCTTTGAACAACCTCTTGGAAATTATCTTGAAGGATGTGTTGCATTGCATCGTGGAACTGTCATTCAAAAAGATTCCTCTGTCTTAGATCTGGACTGCTCTAACAAGCAACAGCTTGAAGTCATAATACTGCGTGCTCTCTCTCTCTCTCTCTCTCTCTCTCTCTCTCTCTCTCTCTCTCTCTCTCTCTCTCTCTCTCTCTCTCTCTCTGCCTTGTGTGCGTGTATACTTTGGAATGTGTGTGTGTGTGTGTGTGTGTGTGTGTGTGTGTGTGTGTGTGTATGCATGTGCATGCACACGTTGTCATGCGTGTATGAGCGTGCGCATATGTGTGTTCATGTGTATGCGTGCGTGTGTGTATGTGCCTGTCGTCAGTACAAACTATGGTCAATCTGACAATAAATGGTTTCAGTTCAGTATGTGTGTGTGTGTGCGCGCGCGCGCGCGCGTGTGTGTGTGTGTGTGTGTGTGTGTGTGTGTGTGTACATATTACAGGAGAAAGTAGAATCATCTGGTCAAGATATGCATACATTAATAATTTTCATGACGTGTGTGTATATTAAGGGCAGTGTTGTAGTTTAAGTTTAACGTGTAAACACACCACTGTGTCAATCACACGGATGCGTTGAAGTGTCAGATCAAAGTATACGAAAATACGATCATGGAAAAGCTCCAAAAGGCACAACATTCAGCTCATGGAAAATTGTCACGTTTGTGCTGTGCCTCGTACACTGGCTATCTATTAACGCACACATTCTGTGCAGGCTGTCCCTCCTTTGCCGATATGTGTTGTGCCTCGTACACTGGCTACCTATTAATGCACACATTCCGTGCAGGCTGTCCCTCCTTTGCCAATATGTGTTGTGCCTCATACACTGGCTACCTATTAATGCACACATTCCGTGCAGGCTGTCCCTCCTTTGCCAATATGTGTTGTGCCTCATACACTGGCTACCTATTAATGCACACATTCCGTGCAGGCTGTCCCTCCTTTGCCAATATGTGTTGTGCCTCGTACACTGGCTACCTATTAACGCACACATTCCATGCAGGCTGTCCCTCCTTTGCCAATATGTGTTGTGCCTCGTACACTGGCTACCTATTAATGCACACATTCCGTGCAGGCTGTCCCTCCTTTGCCAATATGTGTTGTGCCTTGTACACTGGCTACCTATTAATGCACACATTCCGTGCAGGCTGTCCCTCCTTTGCCAATATGTGTTGTGCCTCGTACACTGGCTACCTGTTAATGCCCACATTCCGTGCAGGCTGTCCCTCCTTTGCCAATATGTGTTGTGCCTCGTACACTGGCTACCTATTAATGCACACATTCCGTGCAGGCTGTCCCTCCTCTGCCAATATGTGTTGTGCCTCATACACTGGCTACTTATTAATGCCCACATTCCGTGCAGGCTGTCCCTCCTTTGCCAATACCTCTTCTCAGTTTTCTGCGCTTACATTGCAAGTCTAGTGTCTGCCTTCTCAGCACCTTCACTTCTCTGTTCATTCACAGATCACCTCACTTTGTGCATCCCAAAGACCTCTTCAAAGACGTTCCGGGAATGTGTCTTTTCCAATCACTGCCCCCCAAACCAAACCTTATTAGCTATATTATATGAAAAGCTGTATTTCAGAACGCATTTAAACATGTTTATTTCAACATAACACATACTCACTATCCCGGCCCTATGTCTTTCATTACATTCATGAAACGTATGTATAGAGGTTATTACTTGTTTATATTCATATTCCACATGTACAGTCTTATTGGTTTACCAGAAATGAATGTGCGCTTTAGGTCGTCTCTTTTCTTGTAGTGTACTTTTGAACTGGTTGTTTATATATCTATATACATCTTTGTTCAGCACAGCGTGTTAATTTATGTTGCATCATGTATAGTCTATATACAGTTAATTTTTGTTGTTGCCTTTTTTGTCCTTTTTAATGACTTAGAATTGATTTGTATTGTCTTCTCACAGTTGAGTGCATACATGATGAGCCCACAATGTACACTTGATCTCATTTTGTTCAGTTTCAAATTTCACACTTGATGTCGATTGTAAAGAGTTGTGAGCCTGGCATTGGGTGGGTGCTATATCAGTCCCCACTTTATTGTTGTTGTTATTACTTTGTTGTTGTTATTATTAACTTTATCATCATTATGTTATTCTCATCATTATGGTCATTATTTTATTATTATTATTATTATTATTATTATTATCATCATCATCGTCGTCGTCATTATTATTCTCATTATACAGTATTGATTCCTATACTGTATATGTGGATTAGATGCCAATCTTGATGTGTTAGATCACGTATGCATACATTCTAATTGATATGCTGCATGTATGGCAGTACTGAAGTTTCTGGTCAACATGTGTTTATAGTCAAATTTCCATATTGTGCATGCAGACTATAACGTTGTGTTGAAATTTTCAGCACGCCAGTATAGCGGCGCCCTATGTCTGCAATGGGTGCGCGGCCTACGTGATCACTGTAAAAAGATTTGTTCTGATGGATGGGACGACAAAGATGCCCGGGTAGCATGCCGGGATATGAACTGGAAAAACGGTGTGGCTTACACCCATTTCGAACACCAAGATAACGTTCGTTTTGGCATATCAGAAATGGACTGCAGGTGAGTTAGTTTCAGTTTTCACACATGATCCAATGTATGCAACAACCCCGTGTCCACCTCACCCGCATTCTTCATGGCCTGAATTCTGCACCTACCTGAGTGAAAGATTCTGAGTTTATACACAATACTCCACGTAGGCACATCCTGTTCCCTAATTAATTGCCTATGTTTGGAAGTTGGTTGCTGGTAAATAGCTGTTAGATACATCACTTTACATATAAAACATACTCTTTTAGGTCCTACCTTCGATAAAGTGCACACTAGCATGGGTTTTCTCGTACCTACTATCTCGGATAAATGCACACTAGCATGGGTTTTCTCGTACCTACTATCTCGGATAAATGCACACTAGCATGGGTTTTCTCGTACCTACTATCTCGGATAATGCACACTAGCATGGGTTTTCTCGTACCTACTATCTCGGATAAATGCACACTAGCACGGGTTTCTCATACCTACTATCTCGGATAAATGCACACTAGCATGGGTTTTCTTGTACCTAATATCTCGCATATGCAATGCCTCACCACCACACCCTCCTCTCCACCCTATCCATAATGAACTATAATGAATTGTTCTTGTATGCGTTTTATGCACACAAATCCGAGTGAGTTGAATATCTATTGCTGTGAGCTGTACCTCTGTCACGATAAGATTACTCACATGTCAGTTGCTAGTTCTGTATGCTTGCCCATCAGCAGCGTCTTTTTGCCCTTATTGCTGCCCTATTTGTGATAGAGAATCTTCTTGCACTCGGTATATCTAATCAGTTGACATCGTATGTCTGTATCCACTCAGGTGCAACGAAAATGGCATGTATTTTGATTTCGACCTTTGCCTCCACAAAACTACTCTTACTTAAGATTTGATTAAGATAACCATGCATGAGTTCAACACAAAATGATTCAATTGGCCCTCGAGGCATATCATGTTCCCAAAACATCCAAGAAATGCTGAAGAAGTACTTCCATGAATTTCCTGAGATTTTCTACAAAGAAATAACAGCAGTCTGGCAAAGGTCTGTGCAATTTGCCCAATGCTGTTTGTGTCGGCAAAAGGCGCCATCTTTAAAACATAAGTGTTGCAGATTCCACAGACCTTGGGAATAGACACCAAATGCCTATTCTACAATCCTTCATGGATAGTACAACATTGCTTTCCACCAATCAAGATGAACGACACAAATCGCTGAAGCAGTTAAAGTTAGTGGCTTCATCAAGCACGAGTTTGAAACCTGAGAAATCGCGAAGCCTCTCCTCGCGGAAAACAGTATTGTTCATTGTGGCCAACAAAGCCATCTCACACGTGACGCAGGAACCAGTCTTGATCATTGGAAGGTGGTATGATGACTCCTTGAAAGACACAAATGGGAGAAAAGAAACCAAGCTCGTGTCAGAAGAAAGCCTGTAGATTTAAACCAGTGGAGCATCCATGGTAAATACAAAGTCTGTCCCCTGGAGTTTGTGCTGATCCAAAAGCTCCTCTAGTTTCTGCAGATGTAGGGTATCGGCACACGCACAGTGAAATCAATGCTGGCCAAAATCAACAGCTATGAAAGAATATGGGTTGGTGTCCCCACTGGTCTCACTGACATTGCATTCTGTTGCTGCCAAACAAAGCTGAAGCTACCCCTGAAATTCATCCTGTAGGAGTATGAAGTGGGCAAGCCAAGGTTACTAGCTTTGAATGAGGATTCAAAGACAACACTTGAGATAATTCCAGCCTAACCTAAAGACTGACAGACATTGAAAAGTTCAGAAGGCAGTGGACACTATGAAGGAAAATCTCAGGAGCAGGGACACAAATTGAAAGACATGGGCTGGAATCAACAGAATTAAAGTGATGGTCAATGGCAAAAAAGAGAGAAGAGTTATACAGGAATTGAAGAAAGAAGAGAATGGCAAAAGAATCAAGAAAGCAGTCCGACATGGCCAACAGGGGCAATGTACCTATGGGAAAACGAACTCCAAGGAAGATAAGCATGAATGACATCTGCCGCAAAGTACTTTTTTAAGGATTAGATTTACCCCTAAACTATGTATTTATCCTCCTTTAATTCATACTTGTTGAAATGGGGTAAATCAGATGGCTTTATATGTACGCTCTACTTGTGCAAACAAACAGTGGAGCATGTTCTCAGTTCATGCAAAGTATGAAGTCAGGGCAGATGCAAATGGAGACACAGCAAGTGCTTCACGAAATCACACATGCGTAGAGCACTGCCAGAGGTAACACTGCGCCACTAGAAGCTCCGGGATGGCTGTTTTACACATTTGAGGCCACAAATCATGGTCTGGAACAGTGGTGACATCAAGAGCATGGAATTGGTGTTTACTAGCAACCTTCCAGATTGGGAATATCAGTCAGAGATTATCAGGAACATTGGCATGAGACTGGATATTGTATTCCACTCAGGTTCATTAATACAACTGATTATGATTGAACTCACTGTGCCTTGAAATCAGAATGGAGCAAGCTCACCTATACAAGACTGAGAATGACGCCAGTCTGGCTAGCCACCTAAGGGAAACAGGCATCCCAGCCAAAATGTTCACTGCAGAGACTGGAGGGAGTGAGGGGGTGGAGGGATTTTATGTACATCAGCCAATGAAACAACTCGTGATTTTTGCTAAGAAGAAACCTAAAGGCAATGGCAAAAGCATTTCAAAAGTGTTCCAGTCCTATTTGGTCAAGTAAGAACAACAGTGAACTGTTCAGGACACTAACATTTCCTATTCTAGAACAGGTTTTCTAAAGTGTAAGTGGGTAAGAAATCTGTCTAGAAGGGCAATGCCTTGAGATGCCCACCCATCAAGATGTCGCAGGTTCAAATCCCAGCAGCTCCAAGGAATAAATATCTGATGGCAAAAGGTGGTCTTCGAGTCATGACTTGAAAGTGGCCTGGCTCCACAATAGCGCAGGGAGTTCAAGGCCGGATTGCTTGAGTGAGAGGTTTCTTCTCTGAAGACACTCTGCTGCCCAGATGTCCCCAACGTTTCTTCTCTGAAGACACTCTGCTGTCCAGATCTCCCCAACATTTCTTCTCTGAAGACACTCTGCTGTCCAGATCTCCCCAACATTTCTTCTCTGAAGACACTCTGCTGTCCAGATCTCCCCAACATTTCTTTTTTTTTTTTTTGCTGTCCCAACCTCTGCGCCACCTTAGAGGCAGTGCACACACTCCGCTCATTCTGACACCCCGTCCACAGCCACAGCCCGGTCAGCCGCACCGCAGCCCCGGCACCGACAATCCACAGGGAGCAGTCAA
This sequence comes from Conus canariensis, assembly GCA_033310375.1. Classification (NCBI taxonomy): domain Eukaryota; kingdom Metazoa; phylum Mollusca; class Gastropoda; order Neogastropoda; family Conidae; genus Conus; species Conus canariensis. The sequence goes on along the minus strand of CM065718.1, from coordinate 5,157,588 downwards.
TGTCAAGTCGTCAAGAGGCAACCCACCGGAGAAGACATGTACTGCTGCCGAGTCACTTCGGTGGTGTTCAGTGGCGCCTGTTCTGATCTAACATACGCAGGACACCACCTACTAAGCCCCCTACTGACGACAATAATTGCTTAGTCGCCGAGCCGGCGTGAGTGAGCTCTCCCTCCAGAGTGCGCCACTACGTCCGTCCAACGCAGCCCCCATGGACTCGCCGATACCGGTGACCCCGACGGAACCAAACCCAAGGCCACAGACGTGGAGAGGACATCGAAACTGAGGTCACCATGAGAGCAGGGCATGAAGGGCCACAGAATTTGAGACTTTTTTTTTAATGCTGATCGATGAGAATGAGGATGATTAAGATGATGCTACGGATTTCCATTTCGGTCTGAGACTATATGACAGGGCTGTACTCTAGGCTTCCTTTCATAATATATCCCAGCGTCAACCAGGCCCGAGAGATACAGGCACCTGCAGTGTTGGTCAGGAAATTTGAGCAACACTCTCAGAAACGCATCCATTAAGTGGATGAAACTCGACTGTGTGGTCCCAGTCTTCCCAACTGAGTCTGCAGCAAACTCAACTCTGGGTAGGAGCCAGTCGGGGCAGAAAAACCCACATGACTCTGATGGGATTCGAACCTACGACCTCCCAGCCGGGAGTCTGCAACGCTAACCACTTCGCCACAGTGGCTGGTTCCCAAACATTTCTTAGTTCAAGGCTGGACTGCTTGAGTGAGAGGTTTCTTCTCTGAAGACACTCTGCTGTCCAGATCTCCCCAACGTTTCTTCTTACTTACCAAGAAATTGTGTTGTAACATTGCATGCTGCTAAGCATACTGTTGACAATGTCACAGCAAGACTCTTTAAAATAGATGTATTCAACAAAACACAGAAGAGACAATATATTGATGAGTTGAATAATAACAACATTGTTGTGACATTGCAGGGGTTATGAGAGAGGTTTGAGTTACTGCCGATTCAACATTACCTCAGAGTGCAAGTCTCGCCACGCTGCCGGAGTGTTGTGTTTCAATGATGACGGTAAGATAGTATACTGAATTACCTATCATGATTCCCTTCCTAAGGCTTACAAAACAAATGCTTCATAACTGCTCACGTGACATATGGTGACACGAGAAATGCTCACAACCAACATGGAAAGAACACATCAATGCACACAACTTCCTCATGCTCTGGCTGTTGGTCAGACACTTTTTTTGTTTATCAAGTTCTCAAAGTGTGGGTAGTCATGTTGGTAATCAGCAAAACAAAGATGGAGAAAGACAGTGCGAATATTGCAGTTTCAGTGCAGCCATACAATATATAGCTACAGTTTCAGTGTAACCATTCAATATATAGCTACAGTTTCAGTGTAACCATTCAATATATAGCTACAGTTTCAGTGTAACCATACAATATATAGCTACAGTTTCAGTGTAACCATTCAATATATAGCTACATTTCTGTTGAATAGGAACAAAATAATGGCTGAACATCATTCTGAAAGATTTGGGGGGGGGGGGGGGTGACCTTTTGCCCTTTAAGGCTACATATAACTTGTTTGTATTAACGATGCCCTTTGAGGCTACATATAACCTGTTTGTATTAACGATGAAGCAGATTTTAAACGTAAAGAAACTATTTCAATGATGACGGTAAGCTAGTATACTGAATTACCTGTCATGATTCCCTTCCTATACGAACAAAAAGGAAGGGCAAAAGGTCCCCCCCCCCCCCAAATCTATGTACACTTTCCTGTAAAAAATGAAGCTAGTTAATTAAGTCTAATAGAATAATATGTTCAATTTTCATGTTAGAGCATTGGCAATATAATGAGTGACCCAGCTCGTTTTCATTCAACGCCTGCCTACCTTGCACTGAAGAGATCTAAGCTAAGTGAAAAATTCGTTCATTTTCATTGTCCTATTTGTTAGTGTCTTGCCTGAAGAAGACCTAAAAGGTCGAAACGCGTCATGTTTTGTCTTGTGACTCGTTTGTCCACGTTTCTCTTGGCGGTTCGCTAACCTTTATTTAAGATTTGTTTAGATTTCCGCCCGCAGCCGTCTCACTTTGCAACTAGATCTGTAAAGAAACTGGATAAGAAACTAGATTGTTTCAAAATCTTTGCCTCTGGCCTCCGTCTCTTTTACGTATAAATATGGTGATAGCTGTAATTGGTCCAGTTTTATAGGCTCCTTTGCAGCTGGATGACAAAGCCTGCCCCCATCTGCTGTTGACAAGTTATCATTGATAGTTATATATAGGATAGTGTGTCACGAAGAGGACCTAAAACAGGTAGCATTAGATGGCAGTCTAGTCAGGACAGAAAAGGAGGCCTTACCACTCGTTTCAACGATTTTTTTGTTCGAACTCTCTTCCCGTACAAAAAAAGTCTATGTACACCTTCCTGTAAAAGATGAAGCTAGTTTAATTAAGTCTAATAGGATAATATGTTCAATTTTCATGTTAGAGCATTGGCAATATAATGAGTGACCCAACTCTTACAATAATTGAAATGGACGTTTGTACAGAGGAGATATTAAGTGAAAATTTTCTAAAATACTGATATATTCGTTGTGAAACCTGAGTGCTTAGTCGTTGCGTGTGTGTGTGTGTGTGTGTGTGTGTGTGTGTGTGTGTGTGTGTGTGTGTGTGTGTGTGTGTGTGAATGCAAAGAGCCTAGCTGGTGTGAGCATCAGTAGTTAGACTTTTGTGATGGTCCTATGAGTATTTCTCCTGTGAGTTGTAATCATGTGAGTATACGTTGTGCATCATGACAAATATTGGCAAAATTCTGTCATTGCATATATTTCAAAATATTTGTGTCAATGCATATATTTCAAAATATTTGTGACATTGCATATATTTCAAAATATTTGTGGCATTGCATATCTTGTCCAACATTTTTGTCATTGCATATTTTGCCAGATCTGTGTAACATAGTATTGTTGTCAAACTTCTATGTCAGTGCATTATATTATCACAGTTCTGTGTTATGTCTAGCTGCAAAGTGTTCGCGTTACACTGCATGTATTTTGGCCAATCTTCTTGAAAAATGAAGGGAAGCCTTTCTATAGGACTACCCATTATTGCCCATAATCTTATGTTTGAAATCGGAGAGAAGAGGTAACGGACAAAAGAAATGTGTGGAGTGTCGATTGTAACCTTATCTACTGGCTCTTTTAAACTGTTTGTGATTCTCATGGACCATTGGGGATTAGATAATTGCTTTGATTGTGTATAGTACCCGGTAATTATACCATGGTAAATCCTTTTCTATCCCTCTCCATATCTCTGCGTTTTAGTGTCTTTATGTCATGTCTTCTGTCTTCCAATTCCACTCATTAATTCATTGCTTTTGTCGTCGTTGTTGTTTAAGGAAAATCATGATGTTAAAATGTCGAATATCAGTGGTCTTCTCATCTGACTGCAGGGTTAGGTGAGTGTGTTTTGGGAGAGCTACAGCCCACTACACTTCTGTGATACTTACTTGAACAAAATGGTTTGTCTTGTGTTCTACAAAATTTGTGTTAGGTCTCTCTTCATGGACAAATGATCTTTCATCTTTTCCAGAACAAACCAGAAATAGTTACCACACTGATGGTGCTTTATTTTCTCTTTCCCCACACTGACTAACGAAGATAATTAGCCACAATGCTATGCTTAGTATTATTTTATGTTCTGATATTGTTATAACCAGAGTGAGCCCGGTGAAACTGGAGCTCCACACAGTCGAACACAAGACATAATTCTTTACATGTTATCTTCCACCAGGTATTGTGTATCGACTGGAGGGACCAGAGAGGCGACTGGGGTATGCGGCTGCGAGGGTTCATGGCCTGTGGCATGGAATATGTAAAAACTCTGTGGACGACAAGGTAGCCAACGTTATTTGTAGGACCAACAATTTCCCTGGAGGATATGCATACGGCCGTCGCCTCCAGTACCCTTTTCCAGGTTCCCACTTCGCGTGGAATCCCCACTTTGTGTGTCATGGCAATGAAACAGACCTAAATAGATGTTTACATCACAGCTGGTCCTTGACAAATGATGGTCAACGATGTCACGGCTTAGCTGCTGTCTATTGTATCGGCAATGGTGAGGACCAGTTAATTTTGTCACCCCTATGTGCATTACAATGATTTATTCTAGAACGTACGTGTTGGCACTGGATTACACTACTATCACGAATATTGGAAAAGAATTCTATAGTCATTTGGCATCTAATCCCGAACATATAGACAGTGTGAACAGGTATAAAACATTTCAAGACAATACAGATCAATGGAAGAGGGGCAATACTAATCTTGGGATGTTGCAGCAACGTATTTCTCGCACAACTTAAACAGCGCATCCTTCTTAAATGGCATATGTGTGAAGCTGGCCAGGTCTGGTTAGCATTAATATGCCGTGAACGTGAGGGTGAAACAACAGAGACCAGGATCAGGAGACCTGAGGAAATGGGTAGGGCTAGGATGGCTTATATTACATGAAGAAATAGGTAGGGCTAGGATGGCTTATATTACATGAAGAAACAGGTAGGGCTAGGATGGCTTATATTACGTGAAGAAAGAGGTAGGGTTAGGATGGCTTATATTACGTGAAGAAAGAGGTAGGGCTAGGGTGGCTTATATTACGTGAAGAAAGAGGTAGGGTTAGGATGGCTTATATTACATGAAGAAAGAGGTAGGGCTAGGATGGCTTATATTACGTGAAGAAAGAGGTAGGGTTAGGATGGCTTATATTACATGAAGAAAGAGGTAGGGCTAGGATGGCTAATATTACGTGAAGAAATGGGTAGGGCTAGGATGGCTTATATTACGTGAAGAAAGAGGTAGGGCTAGGATGGCTTATATTACATGAAGAAATGGGTAGGGCTAGGATGCCTTATATTACATGAAGAAATGGGTAGGGCTAGGATGCCTTATATTACATGAAGAAATGGGTAGGGCTAGGATGGTTAATATTACCCAAGGAAACTGGTATTGTGAGAATATTTTCCAGAACCTGAAAAAAGATGAGGGTAAAATTGTCTGTTTTAATTCGGGAAATGAATAGGTTCTGGATGATTCCTGCTACCTGAAGAAACAGGTAGGGTTGGGATGGTTTCTGTTACCTGAGGAAACCGGTAGAGTTAGGATTGTTTGTAGTACCTAAGGAAACGGTTGGGATTAGGATGGTTTCTGTTACCTGTGAAAACAGGGAGATTTAAGATCGTTTGTATTAACTGAAGGAGGTAGGGTCAGGACGGTTTCTGTTACCTGCAGATACAGGTAGAATTAAGATCGTTTGTATTACCTGAGGAAACCGGTAGGCTCAGGATGGTTTGATTGCTTGAAGAAACAGGCAGCGCGGGATGGTTTCTATCACTTGAATTCACAGGCAGGGTCACTACGGTTTCTATTGTATAAGGAAGCAAAAGGAGTCGAGATGTTTTTCATTACTTAGGGACACAAGTGGGATGTTGGTGGTTTCCACAACCTGAGAATACAGGTAGGGTCAGAATGCTTTCCACTACCTTAGAATACAGGGAGAGTCAGAATGTTTCTATTACCTGAGGAGGTATGGTCAGAGTAGTTTCTATTGCCTGAGGAGGTATGGTCACAGTAGTTTCTATTGCCTGAGGATGCAGGTATGGTCAGAATGGATCGTGTTACCTGAAGATGCAAGTAGGTCAGAATGATTTCTGTCACCTGAGGATGCAGGTAGAGTGAGAATGGTTTCTATTACCTGAGGATACAGGTAGAATCAGAATGGTTTCTATTACCTGAGGATACAGGTAGAATCAGAATGGTTTCTATTACCTGAGGATACAGGTAGAATCAGAATGGTTTCTATTACCTGAGGATACAGGTAGAGTGAGAATGGTTTCTATTACCTGAGGATACAGGTAGAATCAGAATGGTTTCTATTACCTGAGGATACAGGTAGGGTTAGCACGGTTTCTATTACCTGATGATAAGGGTAGGATTAGCACGGTTTCTATTACCTGAAGATTCAGGTCGTCTGGTGCTTTCTGTCACCTGAAGGTCAAGCTGGGTCAGGATGGGTGTTGTCACCTGCAAAAGCAGGTAGAATTAGTATTTATTTTATTACTTGATGAAACAGATGGGGTCAGAATGCTTTATACTACATGATGAAACAGCATCAGAATACATGAGGGAACAGAGGGTCAGGATGGCGTGTGCTTCATTATATGATAGGTTGCAGTGCTTTCCGTCACATGAAGTACTTTAGAAAACATGTGGTCTCAGCCCTGCGTTTCCCATTTTGTCTAGTGTATGGCATACACTTTTGAAATAAGGTGTTTTCTACCATTGCTAGCGTATGGCACGCACTTTTTGAAAAGGTGTTTTACCATTGCCTAGGTATGGCACGCACTTTTTGAAATAAGGTGTTTTCTACCATTGCCTAGCGTATGGCACGCACTTTTTGAAATAAGGTGTTTTCTACCATTGCCTAGCGTATGGCACGCACTTTTTGAAATAAGGTGTTTTCTACCATTGCCTAGCGTATGGCACGCACTTTTTGAAATAAGGTGTTTTCTACCATTGCCTAGCGTATGGCATGCACTATTTGAAATAAGATGTTTTCTACCATTGCCTAGCGTATGGCACGCACTATTTGAAATAAGGTGTTTTCTACCATTGCCTAGCGTATGGCACGCACTGTTTGAAATAAGGTGTTTTCTACCATTGCCTAGTGTATGGCATACATGTTTTCTACCATTGCCTTTGTGGATGAGAGTGTGCAAAGTGGCTATGGATGGTACTGTGTTGCAGAATAAAGAATTCGTTTCGTCCCTGTTGAGGTATGTCAGGGATAGTTTGTTGTTGTTGTTGTTGTTGTTGCTGCTGCTGCTGCTGCTGCTGCTTTACTATGTTTTTCTATTCCCTTTTTCTAATCGTCTTCCTCTTAATCTTGCTAGTATTAATGTTGCTTTTCTTCTTATCATCAATATCTTCTTGTCCACCAGCCGCCGTGGCGAAGTGGTTAGCGTCGCGGACTCCCGGCTGGGAGGTCGTGGGTTCGAATCCCATCAGAGTCATGTCGGTTTTTCTGCCCCGACCGGCTCCTACCCAGAGTTGGGTTTGCTGCGGACTCAGTTGGGAAGACTGGGACCACACAGTCGAGTTTCATCCACTTAATGGATACGTTTCTGAGGGTGTTGCTCAAATTTCCTGATCAACACTGCAGGTGCCTGTATCTCTCGGGCCTCGTTGACGCCGGGATAATATTATGAAAGGAAGCGTAGAGTACAGCCCTGTCATGTAGTCTCAGACCGAAATGGAAATCCGTAGCATCATCTTAATCATCCTCATTCTCATCAATCAGCATAAAAAAAGTCTCAAATTCTGTGGCCCTTCATGCCCTGCTCTCATGGTGACCTCAGTTTCGGTGTCCTCTCCACGTCTGTGGCTTTGGTTTGGTTCCGTCGGGGTCACCGGTATCGGCGAGTCCATGGGGGCTGTCGTTGGACGGACGTGGTGGCGCCCTCCGGAGGGAGAGCTCACTCACGCCGGCTCCGCGACTAAGCAATTATTGTCGTCAGGAGGGGGCTTAGTAGGTGGTGTCCTGCGTATGTTAGATCAGAACAGGGGCCACTGAACACCACCGAAGTGACTCGGCAGCAGTGCAGTGTCTCCTCCGGTGGGTTGCCTCTTGACGGCTTGACATTGACTGCTCCCTGTGGATTGCCGGTGCCGGGGCTGCGGCTGGGCCGACCGGGCTGTGGCTGTGGACGGGGTGTCGGAATGAGCGGCGTGGGTGTTGCCTCTGAGGTGGCGCAGAGGTTGGGACAGCAAAAAAAAAAAATCTTCTTGTCCAGGCACTACTCCTACCCTGGAGGCGTCCACCACCTCCGTGGCATCCACCACCCTGAAGCCATCTACCACTATGGAGCCATCCATCACCCAGGAAACATCTACCACCCTGAAGCCATCCACCACCTTAAAGACATCTACCATCTCCGTGGTATCCACCACCCTGAATCCATCCACCACCCTGAAGCCATCCACCACCCTGAAGCCATCCACCACCCTGAAGCCATCCACCACCCAGGAGCCTACGACTACAAGAAAGAGTGAGCGAATGTGAATTTTCATGGATAGGAATTTGATCTTTTTTCCTTGGCTTCTCATTTTTCAATTTTTCCTGTTTATAAAGCATACGAAAAAAAAAATTATATTTGTGCATCGGGGGCATTGGGAAGGGGAGGGGAGAGAGAACGGGGGAGGGGGAGGGGACAAAGGGGTAAATGTGCGTGCGCGCGCGCGCGTGTATGTGTGTGTGTGTGTGTGTGTGCGTGTGTGTGTGTGTGTGTGTGTGTGTGTGTGTGTGTGTGTGTGTGTGTGTGTGATTACCCATCGAATAACTCTTGTTTATCAAACTTACATGCTTCTTTTACCTTTTAGGTGTGTAAATATTTTCATTTTGTTTTGTTTTTGCTGATGCCCTTGGCCGTAGGAAGGACTCTGCCTGAGACATGTACATGTCCTGACGTCTAGGAACGTGTATTGGTGAAAAGACTTCAATGTGACTGAATAAGTTTGACATGTCTTGACTGTAAAAAGAGTTAGGATTTAACCATGCAGCACTGAATTCTGAAACCAGTGGGCAATGTATATGATTATACAGTGTCAGCATATAACACTCATATAATCAGTTCCGGAACTATTGTGCAAAGTGCGTAAGAATATAGAGTTAGCATATGAACTAAATACACTGAAAACCGTCACCACTTTTCTTGCGTATAGAAATAGTTTGGACGCATGGAACTATGATACCCTGAATTCTGATACCTTTCTACATTGTTTATGATAATCATGCATAGGATAATAATGCATCAAGGATGATTTGTTACCTGAGGAAGTAAATAGGGTAAGGATGGTTAATTACCTGAGGAAACGGGCAGGGGGGGGGGTCAGGAAGGTCTCCATCACCCATGGAAACAAGTATGGTTAGAATGTTATTTCCTGATCAGAGTTAGGATGGTTTTCAGTACCTGATAAAGACAGGTAGGTTTAGATGGTCTGGCCACCTGAGGAAAAGGGTACGGACAAGATGGTTTTTAAATACCTGAAGAAACAGGTTGGGATGGGATGGTTTCTATTAGCTGCTTATAACAGCTAGAGTGTTTTCCGTCTTTTGATGAAACAGAAAGGGTTTAGAATGGTTTCTGTTACCCCAGGATACAGGTGGGATCCTGCTTTGTGTTGCACAAGATTGCCTTTCTGTCCATCACATCTAATGACAATTTAACAAGTGCACGTGACACATGCAGGCATCAGCTTCCGGCTTCAGGGCAATGACAGCCACGAACAAGGGAGAAGCGTTGAGGTCGGCCGGGTGGAGGTCAAGTTCAACGAAGAATGGGGCACTCTGTGCAGTCACATTTGGACTGAGAACGCAGCAGATGTCCTCTGCAGATCCCTCCATTTTGATGGAGGCTCTGGAGAGGTCGTGCTCGAGGGGTAGAGCCTCACAAGGGTCCTGTGTGGGACATCGTCTTTCACTGTCCGGGCCTTTAAGAAGACTTAATGACTGTACCCGCCACATATGGCCACGGCCCAGCTACTGGACTTGTAGCCAGTACGCTGGAGCCTCCTGCAATGGGACAGTTGAGGCGGATGACTGTTGAAGGAAAGATAAGCTAGGTTGTGACAGGAAAAGGCAGGACAGATGATCTGTTGTGGGGAAATGTTATGCTGTCAGAGAAAATAAATATGAATCAGATTGTTGTGGGAAAAATGAGTCACGCTGTCACAGGAAAAGGTGTGACATTCTGTCTGTTGTGGGAAGGATAAACCGGGTTGTCTGTTGTATGAAAGATAAGCCAATATAAGCCAGGTTGTCTGTTATATAAAAAGATGAGCTAGGTTGTCTGTTGTCTAAAAAGATGAGCCTGGATGTCTGTTATATGAAAGATAAGACAGGTTTTCTGCTGTATGAAAGATAAACCAGGTTGTCTGCTACATAAAAAGATTGGCCAGGTTGTCTGTTGTATAAAAAGAGAAGCTAGGTTGTCTGTTGTATAAAAAGAGGCGTCAGGTTGTCTGTTGTATAAAAAGAGGAGTCAGGTAGCCTGTTGTCGAAAGATAAGCCAGGTTGTCTGTATAGCAAAAAGAGAAGGTAGGTTGTATGTTGTATAAAAAAAAGTGGAGTCAGGTTGTCTGAAAAATGAGTCAGGGTGTCCGTTGTCGAAAAAGATGAGCTAAGTTGTCTGTTGTCGAAAAGGTGAGCCAGGTTGTCTGCTGTTGTCCATACTGTTTGTTGTAAACTAGCTGTCATGATAACAAAGTGGTGTTAGCCTCGTGGACTCCCAGCTGGGAAGTGGGTTCGAATATTATCAAAGCCATTCATTTGTTTGATTTTGCTGCTCTGACAAGCTCCTACCCAGAAGACATCCACCACTCAGGACGCACCTACCATCGTGAAAACATATACTCCCAAAGAGACATCCTCCATCCAGGAGGCTTCCACCACCTTGGAGCCACCCGCTGCCAGAAATGGTGAGCAAACGTGAATGCTTATAGATAGAAACTTTGCTTCTCAATTTTCAACTTTTTTGCCGCATATAAAATACACGAAAGCAGTTTTATAGGGAGCATTGGGAGAGGGTGGCGATGGGACAAAGAGGTGCGCGTGTGTGTTCTGTGATTATCTGTTGAGTAACTCTTGTTATCAAACTCACATGCCTGTTTTCCTATTGTTTTTTTTCTTTGCTTACGCCCTAGGCCGTAAGAAGGACTGCCTGAGACATGTACATGTCTTGACGTCTAGAAACGTCTATCCGTGGAAAGTCTTCAATGTGGCTGAAAAAGTTTGAACCGCCTTGACTGTAAATAGTGTTTTTGATTTGTTTGTTTGTTTGTTCTTGTCTGTTTGTTTGTTTGTTTTAGTTGGAAGATCGTTAAGGGTCCATAGAGTCATGTAAACGTTTCTGAGGTTTTAGCCCCTAATAGTCCCTAAAAAGGAGAATTTGCAGAGAATATTTGTTGTTAGTTGAATCAAAACATTTGAGAATTAAAACGAATAGAAAGAAAGATAATTCAAATGCTAAAACAGAAACATTCGTAACTTAGCACCGCATACAAGATGGAACTTCTTCAAGCCACTGCGCCAGTCGAACCAAGGGAAATAATGTATGCTTTAGAACTAAAGAAAAAATCGCCATTTTGTTTTTAATCAACGTTTCGTTTGTAGTGTATCCAACTGTGTTTGTGAGACATTTGTGATTTGAAGAGCGCCTGTAGATAGAACATCATCGAAACTGCATGGATGTTGGACATCAGTGATAGAAAAGTGCGTCTTCAACGATCGTTGATACTTATTAGCCCCCAGCCCCACCCCAGAATGACATAGTACTGGAAATACCCATTGTAGAGAACTTGCTGTACATTTCATCATCTTGTCTGCATTCCTCTGTGTGTGTGTGTGTGTGTGTGTGTGTGTGTGTGTGTGTGTGTGTGTGTGTGTGTGTGTGTGGTGTGTGTGATGAACCATGAAACAACTTTGAGTCTATCAAACCAACACGCCTGTTTTACCTTTTAGGTGTGTGGATATTTTCATATTGTTTTGGTTTCTTTGCTGACGTCCTAGGCTGTAGGAAGGACTGTCTGAGACATGTACATGTCCTGACGTCTAGGAACGTCTATCCGTGGAAAGACTCCAATGTGGCTGGAAAAGTTTGAACTGCCTTGACTGTAAATAGTGTTAGGTAGTGTTCGTATATGACCTAGATACACTGAAAACCGACACCACTTTTTTTGGGTATAGAAATAGTTTGTACACATGGAACTATGATGCCCTGAATTCTGATACCTTTCTACATTGTTTATGATAATCATGCATGGGTTCGAATCCCATCAAAGCCATTCATTTGTGTGATTTTGCTGCCCTGACCAGCTCCTACCCAGAGTTTAGTTTGCTATGGGAAGAGTGGGACACAGTCGACATTCATCCTCATAATGGATGCGTCTCTGAGACCGTTGTTCAAGTTACCTGACAAACACTCCACTCCGGCCTGGCTGACGCCAAAATATAGTATGAAAACTAGCGTGAAGTACAGCCATGTCATACAGTCTCAGTTCAGAATGGAAATCAGTGGCATTGTCTTCGTTATCTTTATTCTTATCGATCAGCAAGAGAACGTCACACACATTCTGTAGCAGTACATGCCCAGGCTGTCATGGTGACCACAGTTTTGATTTTCACACCATGTCTATGCCCTTGGATGAGTTTCTCTGAGTGTCACCTGGGAACTGTATGGTGAGTGCGCTCTTGAGGTACAGCTCATTCATGCTGGCTCAGTGACTGAGCAATTCTTGTCAGTAAGGGGCTGAGGTTGGGAACAGATACTACTAAACACCACCAAAGTGGCTTGGCAGCGGTGCAGTGTCTGCTCTGGTGGGTTGCCTCATGACAACTTGACGTTGACTGCTCCTTGTGGATTGATGGTGTCAGGGCTGGGGTGCAGACAGGTAACCCCAGTGAGCGGCATGAGTGTACAGCCACTGAGGTGGCACGGATAACGTGACAGTGAACAAATAGTGTCTGGTGTACGAAACGTGAGATAGGTTGTCCCTTTTCGGAACTGTGTCAGTTTGACTGTTACAGGAAAGAGGAGTCGGGATGATTGTTACAGGAAAGGGGGAGTCAGGATGATTGTTACAGGAAAGGGGGAGTCAGGATGATTGTTACAGGAAAGAGGAAAGGGGGAGTCAGGATGATTGTTACACGAAAAGAGGAGTCAGGATGATTGTTACAGGAAAGGGGGAGTCAGGATGATTGTTACAGGAAAGGGGGAGTCAGGATGATTGTTACAGGAAAGAGGAAAGGGGGAGTCAGGATGATTGTTACACGAAAAGAGGAGTCAGGATGATTGTTACAGGAAAGGGGGAGTCAGGATGATTGTTACAGGAAAGGGGGAGTCAGGATGATTGTTACAGGAAAGAGGAAAGGGGGAGTCAGGATGATTGTTACACGAAAAGAGGAGTCAGGATGATTGTTACAGGAAAGGGGGAGTCAGGATGATTGTTACAGGAAAGGGGGAGTCAGATTGATTGTTACAGGAAAGGGGGAGTCAGGATGATTGTTACAGGAAAGGGGGAGTCAGGATGATTGTTACAGGAGAGGGGCAGTTAGGATGATTGTTACAGGAGAGGGGCAGTTAGGATGATTGTTACAGGAGAGGGGGACTCAGGATGATTGTTACAGGAGAGGGGGAATCAGGTTGATTGTTTCAGGAAAGATGGAGTCAGGTTGATTATTACAGGAAAGGGGGGGGGGGGTCATGTTATTGTTACAGGAAAGGGGTTGATTGTTACAGGAAAGGGGAACCAGGTTTACTGTAACAAGAAAGGGGGGTATCACGTTGATTGTTACAGGAAAAGAGGGTATCAGATTGATTGTTACAGGAGTGGGAGTCAGGTTTACTGAAATGGAAAAGGAGGGGGGGGTATCATGTTGATTGTTACAGGAAAGGGGAGTCAGATTTACTGTACCAAGAAAGGGGGATATTAAGGTGATTGTTACAGAAAAGGAGGGTATTGTGTTGTCACGGGAAACGGGGGTATCGGGGTAATTGTTACAGGAAAGGAGAATCGGGGTGTCTATTGTTGGAGGAAAGGTTAGTGATGTTGTGGGTATTGTTATAGGAAAGGAGAATCGGGGTATCTATTGCTGGAGGAAAGGTTAGTGATGTTGTGGGTATTGTTGTAGGAAAGGAGAATCGGGGTGTCTATTGTTGGAGGAAAGGTTAGTGATGTTGTGGGTCACGTGTGACCCAGAGTGACGTGTGAACATGGAATTTCATATAAACACATATAATCCGTATTAAGGATGTTTCTCAGTTTCCAGACTCAATTTATTTGAAACACTGGATAATTTTTGGATCAAAACAGCTTTTATCACCTGTCGAAAGAATTGAGGTCAGAGTGGCGTTTGGATTTGAAAAAAAAACAAAAGAGGCAGGCTCAGCATGGTTTTCTTTACCGGAGCAAAACTCAGGGTAGGATCAGAGTGTTTTCTGCTGCCTGAGGAAACAGGTAAGGTCGTTACGTGTTTTGTACCTGAGAAAACAGGTGCCATCAGTCCTGTATTTCACCTTTTGCCCTTTCTAGGGCGGATAGTGTCCTGGAGATCATGTCGTCCATCGTCGTCTATTGGCACATGTGAGTGCAAAGGGTGCTGGCTGGAATTTTATGCTATACTGCAGAATTAGTTTTGTTCTGTTTAAAGACCGTGCCATGAGAGGCTTTGTTGTGGCTTGAATTCTTTTCTTCTTCTGCTTTCTTCCTTCTTCTTCTACTTCTTCTTCTTTCTTCTTTCTTCCTTCTTCTTCTTCTTCTGCTACTTCTTCTGCTTCTGCTTCTTCTTCTTCTTCTTCTTCTTCTTTTCTTCTTTTTCTTTCTTCTTCCTTCTTCTTTCTTCTTCTTCTTTCTTCTTTTCTTCTTTCTTTCTTCTTCTTCTACATCTTCTTCTTCTTCTTCTTCTTCTTCTTCTTCTTCTTCTTTCTTCTCCTTCTTTTTCTCATTGTTACTGCTGGTGTTCTTATTGTTGATATGATGCATATCAATAATCTCACAGACTCGACAACTACCGTGACAGCTGCTGAGGCAGATTCCTCCACCTCCATGGAGACGCTGGACACCAAGATGGCCAGTGACCCTTATTTCTATACTGTGGGGGTTCCTGTGATAGTAACGGGGGTCATCGTGTCCGTAGTTGCAGTGCTCGTGGCGATGGTGCGGAGATCTGAATCATGTCGTTTGAGACGACTATTTCAGTTTCAACGATTCGGATCGTCCGCACCTTCGCAAACTGTGACCTTTAACAGTCGGTCCTTGACGGTCACTATGGACACATGACAGTGAGCGTGTGAGTATATGGATGCTGTCGATTTGTAAATACTTATTGATGTACAATGTGGATGGATGGCGTTGATTTGTTTTATGTGTGAGGTTGATGGCGTGTCTTGATCGGTGGTGATGGGCGAACGTGATGGATATATTTGATAGTTAGCGTTGACGGGAAGATTGATGAGTGGTATCTATGGCTGATGAAGCTGCAAAAGACGAAAAGCGTTCAACTGGCAGAAATAAGTAGCACACAAGTGCACGCAGGTCCTGATACACACACATACACACGCACGCACGCACACACACACACACACACACACACACACACACACACACACACACACACACACACATACATGCACACACACACACACACATACACCACACACGCACGCACGCACGCACACACACGCGCAAGCGTGCGCACGCACACACGCACACACGCACGCGTGCACACACAAACACACATACTCACTCACACAAGCACACACACTCACTCACACACGCATGCACGCACGAGCACACACACACACACACACACACACACACACACACACACACAAACGCGTGCGTGCACGCGCACACGTGTGTGCATGCGCACGCGCGCGCGCACACACACACACACACACACACACACACACACACACGTTATATTTTTTTTCTTTAACATTTCAAACTGTAATTTTTTGTTCTTTTTGAAGCAAAAGCTGCAAGGTGTGATATTCTGATTGCATGTTTTATTTCACGGAAAAAAAGAGGCTTTTTCTTGTTTTGATCTTTTCCCTTTGGTCTTACCTTTAATGCTTGGTTTTATCGAGCTTGTAAAACTGGCGAGTACTCTCTCTCTCTCTCTCTCTCTCTCTCTCCTCTCTCTCTCTCTCTCTCTCTGTCTCCCTTATTTCAAAATGCATGTTCTCCCCTCGTATGATGTTTATTCCATTATTATTCTACAAGTTAACGTTTTTCCTTTTTTCTGTTTTCACTGTCAGCTCGTCTGCCTGTGGTGGATAAGCAAAGATTCATATCTTGTAATTATTAGATTTGTGCTTGTCATTAGATTTGGCTCGTCATGTATTTTGTTAATGGTTTGGTCTCTTTAGTTAGAATTGTCACTTTCAGAAAAGGCAAAACTATAGAGAGGAAAAACTACGGTGTATCAGTATTAATGACACTTGCAATTAATAATGAGTAGCATCAAGATATCGTCTTCAAGCCATCGGGGTTAAGACATTCCTTAAGAGAAGAGACTTTTCCAGTTTATGAGACAAAAACAATACTCGGGTTTTTTTTTCAAACAAGAAACACACCTTACTACAAAAAATGCATTGAACAAGCTCTGGCGGTATGGAGTTTTGAATGTGTGTTCTCTTCAAACAATTCGAGGTCAAAGGAAGTTGCGGTTTTGTTTAACAACAACTTTGATTCAAAGTAACTGATATGTGGTGGGCAGTCAAGCTAATTTCATTATTCTTGTCATGAAGACAATGAATCAAGACATACTACTGGCGAATATTTAAGGACCAAATAGGGATGATCCAACATTTTTCAATGAAGTTATGAAAAAAAAAAGTTAAGAAAAGGATGTTTCCAACTTGAGAATACGTGGTGATTGGAATTTTGTTATGAATCCTAGTGCAGATTGCTGTAATTATAAAGCTGAACATGATGTAAAAACTAGTCGACATATGGAAAGAAATGAATGCAGAACTACTGAAATGTATGTAGAGAAGACGAACACTCTTTCAACAGAGCCGTTTAGATTTTTGTCTTAATATCAGATATTCTTGTTGCAGACATTGAAGGCACATAATATGTCTCTTGGGGCTGTCGGACTGATCATTCTCTGATTAAGATCAGTTTAGTACTGACCACAAAAGAGAAAAAAAAAAACGTTTTGAAAATTTAAATCATCATTACTCCGAGACGAAAAACACGTTGATGTGGTGAAAGAAACAAAAGAAAATGTTAAAGAACAGTAAGCAGCATCACCAAATGCAAAACTTCACAAAGGTATCCGTTCATAAAATCCAGTTCACAGTTAGTGATCAGCTGTTTTTAGATGTTAAGAAAATGTAAATAAGGGCAAAAACTATCACTTTCAGTGTACAGAAGAAAAAGGAAGAAACACATTATGGAAGAAAAACTTGAAAAAAGAAATACAGGGGTTAGAAAAGAAAATAAACGTGACTCACACTACAATAATCGAACAAAGAAAGAACTTTTAAAACTATGAAGAAAGAAAATAGAAGGAATCATCCTAAGACCCTTGTCTCTCATACATGAACGATTCAGTTTGCAATATTATGCTTTTAATGTGACTATGTGTGTGTGTGCGTGCGTGTGTGTGTGCGTGTGTGTGTGTGTGTGTGTGTGTGTGTGTGTGTGTGTGTGTGGTGTGTTTGTGTGTGTGTGTGTGTGTGTGTGTGGGTGGGTGGGTGGGTGGGTGTTTGTGGGTGTTTGTGGGTGTGTGTATGCATGTGTGTGTGTGTTGGTGTTTGGGCGCTGGTGCGGGCGAGTTTGTATTTTTATGTATTGTTTTTATAATCTATGTAATGTTTTATGTCTTATGGATTTAATGTTTATTTCATGTGTATATGTGCGCGCGCGCGCGCGCGTGTGTGTGTGTGGGGGGGGGAGTTGTGTATATATAAATACATATACTAAGAAAGGCTTTGATGCAATGATTGATAATGTCTTTTGTAATGTCTTATGTACTTGTGAAATGATGTGGAGCAAAAAAAATTTCCGATGGACAATAAAGTTGATTGAATTGAATTGAATTGACCTGAATTGAATTGAATTGAATCTAAAGTACGGTGGGTGATACAGGGTGAAAAAGTAACAAAGCACTTTCATAATATGGAGAAAAGACATTCTGCGAGTAAACAAATTCTGAAACTTGTAGCAGATGAAGTGATAATTTTATCAAAAACTGACGACATATCACAGGCCATTAGACTGTATCACAAACGTCTTCAGAAAGAACGAGCTTTGATATTAGCATCAGGGAATAGGTTGAAAACTGACCATGGCTGAAGGAATCAGAACCAACAGGACTGGAAGGGCTAATCACAAGGGAAGAAGCTACAGAAGCCTTGGAGGAAATGAGTTATGATAAGAGCCCCGGGACTGACGTTATTACGGCTAACTTTGATCATTTTTTTTTCAAAATGGGGTGACTGATGGCAGAGAACGAAGCAAAATTTAGAAAGAGAGGGGGTTTGTTACCGCCAAGGACATTGACAAACAAAGCACAGGTCAAGACACGATGCATTTCGACCTCTTGGGTCTTCTTCAGGCAAAAAAAAAAAACAGATCAATTTCACCATAACTAATTTGTGTTCAGAAGTACTAGCATGCGGGATTCGAGAAGACATTAATATAAAAGGCATTCATATAGCAGACACAGAGTTTAAAATGACCCATTTGGCAGACGACACAACGTTTACGATGGAGTGGAATACAGAATCATATGAAAAACTGTTTGAAACTATATCCCCATTTGGGGAAATTTCTGGACTGAAACTAAACTTCGAAAACACTACTAATGTTTGGCAAGTTTTTGATAAAAACTCAGAAAAGAAAAGTTTACAAGAATACGATCTGGAATCCCCCCCAAATTTAAATTTCCGAATATACTGTTCTCATATGATTTGTCAAACATGGCCGAGCTGAATACAAAAGAAAATTGAAGGGAAGAATCTATTTAAAATTTGGTCTAAACGTGTATGTATACCCCTGCACAGGTTTGCTGTGTTGAAATCGCTATACTTTCTAGCTTATACACTTGGATACACTTACCATACCCTCCAGAAAATAAAAGAATGCAAAGAATGCTTAATGAATTGAGCAGAATGTCTTATGAATTTGAGCAGAATGTCTTATGAATTTGAGCAGAATGTCTTATGAATTTGAGCAGAATGTCTTATAATTTGGCAAATGTTTATGATGACAGAATGTCTTATGAATTTGAGCAGAATGTCTTATGAATTTGAGCAGAATGTCTTATGAATTTGAGCAGAATGTCTTATGAATTTGAGCAGAATGTCTTATGAATTTGAGTGGAACATGAAATGCAATTTAATCAAAAGAAAATATGTGGGGCATGACATGGATAATGGAGGTATTGGAATGCCAGGTATAGAAAAGTGTATACAAGCTCTAAAGATCACATGCATTAAAAAAGATATACTCTGCAAACACAAAATGGCAAAGAATAATTTTTAAAAACTGTGTCCAGATGTAGATTCATTGAATGTGTATGGCCCTAGAACATTAACTTGTTTTGAAAGATGTCTTTTTGTCTTATCAAAACATTCATACAAAGTAGAATGGCAAAATGCACAAGAGGTCCTCGGGGAGGCACGTTTCTATAATGATAAATGTAGAGCAGGTTTTGAGGTATTTTTCTTTGAAAAGTGGATTAGCAAACACATTCTTTTGATAAGAGATGCCATTGACGGAAAAGGGATTTCTTGGATTACAAAAGATTCTTCAGTA
>CM065718.1:5125716-5130716 GCA_033310375.1 Conus canariensis | reverse complement strand
AGATTGTGGTCAAGATTGGGGCGATGTTGTCGGCCAAGTTCTTAAGTATCCGGTTTGGGATGTTGTCCGGTCCTGAGGCTTTGTTGGGGTTTAGCTGGTGAAGTAGCTTGGCTACACCGTGGGTGTCGACATGGATGGGTTTAATATGGGCTGTAGGCTTCTTTAAATTTGGTAGGTTGGACGTTACTGCTGTGGTGAAGACAGATTTGAACTGTTTTAGTAGAATGTTTGCCTTGGTCTGACTGTCACTGTGGAGTTGGCCGTCCTCTCTAAGTGGGGCTGCCCCAGAGGAGTCTTGTTTTCTCGACCTGATGTAACGCCAGAAGGGTTTCGTGTTGTTGTTGGCGAGGCCTTCCTGAATGGTTCCATTGATATATTGCCATTCTGCTCTCCGGAGCTCCCGCCGGCAATGTTTCTGGAATTGACGGAAGGCAGACCAGTCATTTTTCGCCCTGGCTCGCTGGAACATCCTCTTCTTCCGTTTAATCATCCTCCTCAGTGGGACAGTCAGCCATGGCAATGTGCTTGATGGTCTGAGTAGGAAGGTGGGTATGTTTGTCTCCATTGATGTATTCAGAAGGTTTCTGAAGGTAGTCCAGAGGCTGTCGATGTCCTTCCCCGCTCTCTTTTCTTCTTCAATGATGTTCGCTGCATTTTCCATGTCTTCTTTGAGCTTCTCCCAGTTTGCCTTCCCAAATCTGTAGCATTTACGTGCTTTCTGGTGGTGTATCTGGGGCTTTGCGTCAAAGTCTGAGACTACAACATCATGGTCTGAGACGCCTGGGACATTCACTGAGGTCTTGACGAGGGTGGGGTTTGAGGTGAACACCAGGTCTAGGACATTGGGACCTCGGGTCGGGGTTAGCTGGATTTGGGTTAGCAGGTGTTCAGATGTGACGTCGACCAGGGACTGTTGTACATCATGGTCCTTACCCGACGACCCAACACTGTGGGTGGACCAGTCGATGTTTGGGCAGTTGAAATCCCCGGCTAAGATCACCTCTCTCTGCTTCTTCCCATTTTCTGTTAATCTATTTAGGGATTTGTTGAGTTCCTTGATGTCGTTTGGGTTTCGATCAGGTGTGTAGAATGCCCCAATGTGTAGGTCCTTCTGGTTTTCCATCTTCACCTTCACCCATTCTACTTCGCAGTCAGTCACCAACTGAGGTTCCTCCGAGGATGTAATGTTTTTATGTACTAGTATAAAGACACCGCATCCATTTATACTGCGATCGTTTCTGTATACTTCATACTGGGGCGGGAACATTTCGGCTGATTTGATGGCGTCTTGGGTGGGGGGGGGGGGGTTCCTGGTTTTATGCCTCTGAGCCATGATTCAGTGCCGCAGACAATATCTGGCTTGATGTATTGTATTGCCGCTGCTAGTTCTTGTTTCTTGGCACCTACACTCTGACAGTTGACGTTCATAACCCTTAGATTTGTCTTCCTCGGGAGTTCAAAGACTGATGAGGCAGATGATTTTGTCTTCTGCCTTCCTTTATCTGAGGAACTGAAGTTGGGAGTACTAGTAGATGACACACTGCTTGATGTTTTGGGGCTGCTGGCCCTAGGGGGTGAGAAGGTTCCGGATGAAGCCACGGATTCAATGTGGCTCTGTTGAAGGGGGTCGTAGAAATTGGAGCACTCTAGTTCATAACTGCGGAAAGTGAAAGAACTGCAGTTTATACTGTCACAGCGGGGGCAGATCCATGCTACTGTTGGTCGACTTAGGGCCTCGTATTCTGCTGATCGTACATCAACACATGCATGATGGAACCAAACATCGCATGAATCGCAGCATATACCCTTGCAGGACCAGGTGACGGATTCTTGGCAAAACCCGCATGGGTATACTGAAGCATTGGGACCTGGGTTTATTTGCACGTCACCAGACAGCATGATTGCTAATAGTGCCGTACAAGGGTACTCTGTGCACTTGTCCAGTGCTTTGTTGATGTGGCGACGATGGGCTGAGAACACAGCCTCAAGGCTGGAGGGGTTTGATGGCCATGAGCTGGTATTGCTACAAGTTTGTCCATATGGCTCATGTCCATGATTGGGGCAGTCGGGGATGGGAACTGGCAAGAGTCGCTGTTGGATAGTCAGTAGGACCACGGTGACAAAAATTCCTTTCAGCATGGTGGTTTTGCTATCTAGTTCAATTTTGGATTCATGGAGTATACAGGATGATGTATCGTGGTTTTTATCACAGGGTGGTATATTGGGCCGGCGCCAGCGAGACGGCGTCTAGCACATGGTGGGTTGGTGGGTCATCATTGATGTTATTTCATAAATGAAGCAGGAGAAAGTCACTTACTTGAAGTAGTAGTTGTCTTCACCGCTACTGGTGGTGTGCAAGTAATATTTCTGGCTTTGCTATCGGCGTGTACAGTTCACTGGAGCTGTCGACTGACACCATTTTCTGTCACAGCACAGCCTACACCAACAAGCACTGGTGACTAGAGCAGCGAGGCGTAGTGGGTGACAACAGGTCGATGATCACAGGCACAACTTCAGTCTGAGAACCCTGTGTTTGGAAAATTACAATATGGTTTATATGCTACTTTTGTCTATAATACACAGGTCTAATTTGGTACCGTTCATTACTTCAAAAATGGCGCCCGTTGTGTTTTGTATTCACGCGAGCTGATCGATTCAACAAAGTTAACTTTATGGTCTACTTGGCTAAGTTGGCGAAAGTTCCTGGGAATTTTCACAACGCTAGTGTCTGGCAGTTGATTATGCACGTTCCTACACAGTTTACAGTTCGGATTTTTACGGAAAAAACACAATTTATCACAATATTCTGGACCGTGGTTGAAAAGACGACTGTACTCCTCGGCGCATGCGCACTCCCTCCTTCTACAGCCTCTTTTAAAGGCTGCTAACCAAATGATCTGTGTAACAAAAAATGTGCTGCCAATAGTTTTGGATTTCATTAATCAATATATACAATATATGCAACAATATAATCCTAACATATTTAAACCCTAGTCTGAAACGAAACATAAGTTCATATATAAGTCAATACAAAATATTTGTGTTCGTTTGCTGTAACATAGACAGATAATCTCAGTCCATAACTGAGGTTAAAATCTTATTTACTGCTATAGCATCCTATTGATAACAACAGACCATTCCCCCTGAAAAGTCTCAAAGGCACTGCGTTGACAATGTGTGTACAATCTGGTTGTGTTTTCAAGATAAGAGACTGACAAAAAATAGAAAACAAAAACAAACAAACAGTCATAAAATAGACACTAATAATCACGTCTGCTCTCGTGAAAAGCATCTCAAATGCCACTCGGTCTATGCCGATACTGCGTGACGTACCCAACTGGCCGTTCTTTGCCTGCATTCACACTTTGATATTCAGCTGGCTTGACAAAGTTTCCACCCGGTGTACATAACATGGGCTGTTCGTCGTGCAGAGGGCCACGACTTTCCGACAGCACGAATAGACTGGCTTGTCTGCTTGTGGTTTTCTATAAGCCAGTGGCAGGTTTGTGTGTGTGTGTGTGTGTGTGTGTGTGTGGAGGGGGGGGGGAGGGGAAGGGGTGTTGTGTTGTGTGCGTGCGTGCACACGTGTCTGTTTCTGTGTGTTGTGTGTGTGTGTGTGTGTGTGTGTGTGTGTGTGTGTGTGTGTGTGTGTGTGTGTGTGTGTGTGTGTGTGTGTACGCGCGCGCACACATGTGTGTGCGCGTGAATAAACCAGGAGAATCCTTATTTTTTTTAGAAGAAGTGAATTCATTTTTGTGCACTTTTCATCTCAGCAGCGTATTTGTGCGAAGAAAAAAACCGTTACATTGAACTTGAAACAGTTTAAGTTCGACACAAACTGTTCACAACATAAAATCATTGCTTGGATGTAATAAAATTCAGTTTACATGGGTTTTATGGATGCAATACAGAGATGACGTCGTATAATGTATACATTTTTCCTACCTGACTTCATTTTGATAAGCGCTGCGACTGCTCTTCTCACACCCTCTTAGAGAATCTGCGATGGATACGTCAGACAGCCAGGAGACAGCAGCCAGCCTGGTTAATGACCCTCAGTTCATCATCACAGGCCTTCCTGTCATAGCAGTTGGGGTCATTGTGGCCGTAGTAGCAGTGCTGGTGGCGATGGCAAGAAGGGAATCGTGTTGGTTGAGAGAAATTTTTTAAATCACACGAGTCGGAGAATCACCACCGCCGCAAACAGCTACATTTGACAGGCGGACGATGCCCGTTAGAATAGTCATGGGACATGAAGGCTGTGGACAGGATTAGTGCACATTACATACCGTAAAAAGCCCTGTTTTTTCTCTTTTCTTTTTTGGGGGGAGGGGGGTGTCTTTGTTTTTTTTCTTCTTTCTTTCTTTCTTTCTTTGTTTTTTGATTAGAAGATCCCTTTTAGGGGTCCCTAAAGGCACATAAAGGTTTCAGAGGTCTTAGCCCCTAATAGTCCCTGAAAAGGAGAATGTGTTGAGGAATATTTTCGTTAGGTGAATCAGAACATTCCAGAATTGGAAAGAGCAGAAAGGAAGAAAACTGAAAAGCAAAAACAGAATGATTCGTAAATTAACAACGCGTACCAACTGGAACTTCTTCATGCCAACTGCGCCAGTCGAACCAAGGGAAGTAATGCTTGCTTCAGAACTATAAAATCCGTCATTTTGGTTTTAATCCACGTTTCGTTTGCAGTGTATCCAGCTGTGTTTGTGAGACATTTGTGGTTTGGAGAGCGCCTGTAGATAGCACATCATCGAAGCCGTATTGATGTTTAACATCAACGATGGGAAGGTGCGTCTTCAACGGTCGTCGGTACTTCTCGGCCCCTTGCCCCACCCCACCTCCAGCCCCCAGAAACAAACAGAACTGGAAATCACCAGTGTAGAGAATTTGCTGTACATATATCATCTTGTCTGCATTCCTCTGTGTGTGTGTGTGTGTGTGTGGTGTGTGTGTGTGGTGTGTGTGTGTGATTACCCGTCGAACGACTTTGGTTTCTTAAG
>CM065718.1:5115716-5118216 GCA_033310375.1 Conus canariensis | reverse complement strand
GTCAGTGTAGCAAAAGTCTCGACCAAAAGAACACAGAAAAAGACTCTAAAAGCATGAAGATCAATACCTTGAACATAGTTTGACCACGCAAATGTGTTTGTATGTGTGTGTGGTTAAGCATCGAACAACTTTGTTTTTGATTTGTTTGTTTGTTCTTGTCTGTTTGTTTGTTTGTTTTAGTTGGAAGATCCTGTTAGGGGTCCGTACATCCTGCAAACGTTTCTGAGGTTTTAGCCCCTAATAGTCCCTAAAAAGAAGAATGTACCGAGAATATGTTTTGTTAGGTGAATCAAAACATTTGAGAATTAAAAAGAATAGAAAGAAAGATAATTCAAATGCAAAAACGGACAGATTCGTATCTTAGCAACGCATGCAAGATGGAACTTCTTCAAGCCACTGCGCCAGTCGAACCAAGGGAAATAATGTATGCTTCAGACAACAAACAAACAAGCACACAACAAGCGTAAAGTGACGTTATTTTATTTACAAAGGACACCACAAAACTTCTGGAGATTTTGGCGAAAGCGCCTTTTTCAACAAACACAGGACAAGAGAGAAAAGAGATCAAAAACAATATTTCCCTTGCACAGCACAATCCACAAATGAAACTAAAAGGCAGAATGCATTTGTGAGCACAATTCAAGGGAGAGAGAGAGAGAGAGAGAGGAAGGAAGCAGGTAAAGGTGAAGGTTGGAGACAGTGAGTACAAAATGATCAGCTGAAAAAAAAACTGTATTCAAGTGTAGTGTTGTGGATAAAGAGAACAAATCAAACGTTCATTGTAAAACTAATGGGTGGATTTGGAGAGGGAGTAGGGGGGAAAATATGGGGAGGGTCAGGGTGGATTTGCCGCCTATAGCATCAAACCCAAGTCTGACCCCAGAGTGGGTTGCCCCACCCTGGCATCAAGGGGTGAGGGGAAAAACGGAAGTTCTCCGTGAAAAAAAAACCCCAGTCAGACGCACTAGTCCCGGACATTAAGGGAATAGGGGGGACAACTCAGAGAGAAAAAACTCAGAGAGAATTCCCCCCCCCCCCTCCGTGTAAGATGTCAAGGAAAGTGCAAAAACCCTGTACACACACACACACACACACACACACACACACACACACACACTGGGCCATGGGAAACAGCCCCGGGTCTAGCCTTGGGGTTACTCTAACAGATTATTAGGAAACTAAGAGGGGGTGGGATGGTAATGCTGGGTGGCCACAGGGAACATAAGTGTTTGGGAGTAATGATCTACGGCTGATAAGGTAGGATGGGCTTATTATAATGGAAAAAAAATATATTAGAAAAGAAAAGAAAGGGGGGGGGGGGGAAGGGGGAGGGAAATTTTAAATAAAAGCTGAATGTAGATTATTAAGCTGTGAAAAAGGGGGGAGGGGGGTTGGTTACCAGAAGATATTTATTGAAGATAACATTAGATTTCAGTTGAAGGAGATGGTAAAGTAATATGTAAAACTGTGAAACGGAACTAAAGCTAGTAAAAAGTAGAAATTATACCAATGTCACTCCAAGGAAGGGGGGAGAGCAGAGAGGGGAAATTTCTAGGCTTAGCTGTGGCTATTGAACCCCTCACTTTGCCCTGTTTACAAGGATTTTTTCGCCAACCCTTATCCCTGTCCCCCAGCCTGGAAGGGGTAAAGAAGTAGCCATCCATCAATACCATAGGGGGTGAGGGATTATGGGTTGATAAAAATCTGTACATGCATGCTTCAGAAGTTAAAAAAACTGCCATTTTGTTTTTAATCCACGTTTCGTTTGCAGTGTATCCAGCTGTGTTTGTGAGATGTTAGTGGTTTGGAGAGCGCCTGTCGATAGAACATCATCGAAGCTGCATGGATGTTGGACATCAGTGATAGGAAAGCGCGTCTTCAACGATCGTTGGTACTTATTAGCCCCCAGCCCCACCTCCCCCCCAGAATGACATAGTACTGGAAATACCCATTGTAGAGAACTTGCTGTACATATATCATCTTGTTTGCATTCTTGTGCGTGCGTGTGTGTGTGTGTGTGTGTGTGTGTGTGTGTGTGTGTGTGTGTGTGTGTGTGTGAGTGTGTGTGTGTGTGTGTGTGTGTGTGTGTGTGTGTGTGTGTGTGCGCGCGCGTGTGTGTGTGTGTGTGTGTGATGAACCATGGAACAACTTTGAGTTGATCAAACCAACACGCCTGTTTTACCTTTCAGGTGTGTGAATGTTTTCATATTGTTTTGTTTTCTTTGCTGACACCCTAGGCCGTAGGAAGGACTGCCTGAGACAAGTACATGTCCTAACGTCTAGGAACGTCTATTCGTGCAAAGACTTCAATGTGGCTGAACAAGTTTGACTTGTCTTGACTGTAAATAGTGTCAGGATTCAACCATGCAGTACTGAATTCTGAACCACTGGGCAATGTATATGATTATATAGTGTCAGCATATAACACGCATACTCGATATCCTGGAACTATTGTGCAATGTGCGTAAGAATATAGAGCTAGTATATGACCTAGATACAC
>CM065718.1:5103216-5108216 GCA_033310375.1 Conus canariensis | reverse complement strand
TCTTCTGGCTTCTTTTTTAGCTTGATCACATTCTGTGTCAAACCATTCTGATCGCTTGTTCTGATCAGAACGAGATTTAAAGAACATGCACTCACTAGCTTCAGTTAGGCTTTGAACAAACAGTGTCAATGCATTATCAACATCGGAATCCAAAAAATTAAAAGCCAATATAAGTTTGTTCTGTATGTTATCACTATTCAGCCTGTTGACAAAAATATCCTTTTTGTCATCGTTCCACCTGATTGTTTCTATTGAACTACTTTCATCTTTCATCATTTGTTCATTGCATGCTTCAGTTCCAACAACCTTCAGATCAACTCGCATTACAACAGGCAAATGATCTGAGTCTACAATACTTTCGACATCAACTGCAGCAATATCAATGAATAAAAATAGTTCACTTGATGCTACAAAGTAGTCTACTGTACTACAGCCTAGAGATGAGATATAAGTGCAGCTATCATCAAAATTCTTTTCACGTAGACTATTTAAAATAACACAATCAAATATATTACAAATTTCAAGCAACTGGTTACCAAAAACATTTATAACACTGTCCTGAGAATTTCTACAAAATTCATTTACAACAGAGGCATTTGGGCTGATGAAATCTATATTATCTTCTACAGAAGAATAATTACAACACCCTGTTCTGGAATTGAGATCTCCAGTTAACAGAATGTAGAAATCATTGTAGGAGTGTTGAAGGTCTAATATGATTTGTTCCAAAACTTCCAAACCAAAACCATCGTATTGGTCTTTCCAAAACACAGAATCATGTGGATGAATATATGAACAAATTAGCATTACATGGCGATCAGTTGAAAACAGATCTTTATGAACTTTAATAATGACAGCATGAGAGCTTTGTATTTGAATTTGTTCAACGTACTTTTCAAATTTCTTCTTAATCATAACAATTATTCCACCAGAGTATCGACCTTGATGGGAAAGCTTCTTTGCTTTTATCGAAAAAATTTTGAAGTTACTAAACAATGGGGAATTTAAATCATTTGCCATAAATGTCTCAGTTAGGCATATAAAATCGTGTAACAAAAGAAAGTTGGTAAACTCGTTATTATCCAGTTTTGGTAGAAGGCCATTGACGTTGTAATTGAGAAATTTTACTTCTGACTTATTTATATTATCTATATTATTCACAATACTACTTTTCTGCTCTTTTTCAGCAGATCTATCAGCCCTCGCAGATTGGGAGGTTTCATCGTCAGTACTTTTGCTCCATGATACTGTGGCCCGGCCGATTTCCTATTTTTTGTTACCTGGACGACTGTTTGATTTACTGCATTTACAAGCCTCATTTACCTTGGAGCGATCATTAGATGATGCTCTCAACAGAGAATCGAGGATGCTGCTTTGACTGCCTGTCCTCTGTGACATAGCTGATTTATTTGGACAGTCTGTTTGTCTGAGTGAGGCAGTTCGTCGAGGTGGCCTATCCTGTATAGTTGTCCTTGATGAGACAGCATTGTCTTGTTGTTTATCTTCATGGACTGTTGTACCTTGAGTAGTTTGTATTTCTTGCATTTCTGACAAGCCAATGTCGGTGCATGTATCTGTCACAGTATCGTTTGGATTGTCAGCTAGAACCGAATCAGTCTGTGTCGATATTTTGTCTGTGTCATCTTGGCCGTCACAATGTGCATTCGATTCTCTGTGTTCATCCGTCTGTCCCTGTCTGTCGGTGTTAGAGATTTTCTCGTCTGTAATCTCTACTCTGTTGTCTATCAATTCTTGTCCGTTGTGGATTGAGTCCTGGCTTTGTGCGTGGGCATCATGAACATCGTTTAACACCACACCATCCTTCATGCCAGTTTTGTCTTGGATTTCATTAGCATGGAAATCTTTGTTCTCATCGCACAGAGCAATGTCATCATTGTTATCGACATTCCTTTGAAACACAGTTTGGCACCCTTCTTGGTTTAGAGACAAGACAATCTCTGTTATGACTATCCTGGTCACTATTGTTGGTCTTCACTGGAGTGTCAGGTACTTGAGTGACGTTCTGCACTCTCAGACTGCTCGGGACTGTGCTGGGTGGTCCGTACCTCTCAGATATTCTGCTGTTCTGGTCTTTCACAAACACTGTCCTCTTGTATTCAGCCATACCTGGACCTCCTTGTCTCACCACCTCGCTAAACAAGTGGTTGCCTGGCACCACAGGCACTGCATGTTTCTGGCTGCGACTCCGGGATGAGGGACAATTCTGATGTTCCTTGTTTCTGATAGATCTGGTGCCCATGTGGTTACCTCTTGTTTCCAGTTTTGTGTATGAATGTGGCTGAGATCCGGTGTTGATGACATGTTCCTGGCTGTTGTCGGTGGATGACTGGTAAGGAAAGTCGTTTTTATCATATTCCAGAACCAAGCGCCTGGTGTGTCTGGCTGATCGGTCACGGCTGTCACTCCTGTGACCTTGCACGTCGGTGTACTGGGTAGAGTCATGGAATTGCCGTCTTCTGGGCAGGGAGTACCGTCGATCCCCACCATCATGGTGCTGATGAAGATCATGATGCTGGTGAGGATCACGGTGCTGGTGAAGATCCTCCTTGTACCGAGCTCGTGTTGACTCTCTCTCCCTCACTTGCAGTTTCCCATTGTAAATATAAGCAGTCTTTCCCAAACTGCGATAGTAGTCAACCCTATCTTTCTGGCGAGTAGTAAGATCTGATGATACTCTGATGCCATCCTGTCTCATGTTATCTCTGATTTGTCTGTCACCCAATACCGCCATTTTGTCGGCCCATCGGCAAAACTGTACAAGGATTGGACGAGGGTCACTTCCCTGAGGACGAGGTTTTCCTAGGCGGTAGGCCTTCACAATGTCTTCCTGTCGTCAGGTGCTTGCAGAGTCGTAATAGTTTAGGGTTTCTGTAATAACTTGTATCGTCGTGCCGTTGTTCTCTCTTCTGTACTCTTCAACATTGATGAAAATAAGATTGCACGCTCTTGAGTTTTGTTCAACGTTTTCAAGTTGGTTTTCCACTTTGTCTAGTCTCTCCATCAGAATCCGTCTATCTTCTTGTAGATCTTCTATGTTCTCTTTGTTTTCTTCCACACACTCTTTTGCCTGACACATGTCACTCAGAATGCGTTTAAAGTTGTTATCTATGCTTTGCATTTTTTCGTCCATATTGTTCTTTATGTAAGCAGAATGCATTTGTAGTTCATGTTGCATTCTTTTAAAATGCCAGTCAATAAACTGAATAATATTTGGCTGTAAATCCGGATGCGACATTCTGTCTGGCGCCTATGTTACCTTCCCGATAAACTTGACCACGTCACAACAGTACTTGCACAACAAAGTTTACACACGGATCACGGGAACGCACAAAATAACAATTTCACATACCTGTGTAGCGACCCAGATAGCTCCGATATGTTTACCTACACAACTTCCAGAACCAGAGCTGAAGGAGGTGACGACCTCACTGCCAGCCAGAGACGCCAGTACAGTCACTACCAGCCACAGAGACGCCAGTACAGTCAGCGGACAGCCAGTGCTCGGAACCATCCGTGTTTTAGTGCACAGAGCGACACATGTGGGACCGGTCCGACATCGTGGAGCACAACATGGCAGTGAAGAGGGGAATGCACAATAATCCAGCACAGGAGTCACACTAAAGCACAGCACATCGTAGGATGACCAGTGTGAAGATCACAATGCATGGGGTGGGCCGGTAACAACACAAATAGGCGGGATGTGATCAACGAAGACTGCAGCACAGTCAGTCACATCAGTCCATCCAGAAAATTCATCACATCACCGGCACATTTTGGCACAAATTTTATATCTTCGCCTGCAGAATGATGTCAGTTTTACAAATTTGCAGAAGCAGAAGTCGATTGCACTTACTATCGCGCGTAATTAAGCAAACAATTAATAATTTACGCAGAGCGGCAAAAATACACCCACCGCCAACTCTTGAGCGATATTAGAGAGAGAGAGAGAGAGAGAGAGAGAGAGAGAGAGAGAGAGAGAGACAGACAGACAGACAGACAGACAGACAGACAGAGATGCATAAATGCTATGTAAGTGTATGCATAATGTGGTTATCTAAGTGCATATATATGTCCCTCTAAGCATCCCTACAACATACCTACAAATAATCTTAAAGTAATTGTTTAACTGGACTACAAATTAAAGAGAAAACAACATTGAAGGCAAGCTTTAAATCTGAAAAGACATCACAGAAAGACATGCCTGATAATGGTGGTAAATGATCTTGAAGAAGTAAACAGTCAAACAGCAGATGCTTGCTGGTTATTCTTCGTTCTCACAAATACATTTTGCTTCGTTTGTATATTTAGTTTTTAAGGCATCAAGTTTTAATTTATAAAATATTGAAATGAAATTTCTGTACTGGTACATATTTTTCACTTGTAAATGAGGAATGCCATTTACATGTTCATAATTGATTAATTGAGTGTTCTTATCAGCCACACCAAGCAACGTATTTTTGTAGTGTTTTCTGAATCGGCGCCAGACGGTTTGCTTTAATAATTGATTGACTTCAGGTAAAGAAAAGGATACATTCAATACCGTGGCGCACTTTTCATTTCTGGCTCCTCTCCTTGCACATGCATCAGCTAGCTCATTACCCCAAATACCACAGTGCGATGGAATCCAACAGAAGGTGACATCAGTTCCTTTACATATCAAGACATGAATAAGATGACATATTTCATTTACAAGAAAGTTGTTCGAAACGGTATTTGGAAATGTTATGGTTTGCAGAACAGACATTGAATTCACACAAATAACTACTTTAAATATTGTTTGTGGCAAGTCAGTTAAATGTGACAATGCCATTATAATAGCTATCATTTCGGCGACAAATATTGATCTGCCTTTTCCGATAGAATATATCTTTTCAACCTTTTGTGATGGTATAACAAAAGCAGAACCTGACTGATTATTAGACAATACTGAACCATCTGTGTAAACTTTAAGATGTTGAGGATATTTCTCTTGTAAATGC
>CM065718.1:5073216-5098216 GCA_033310375.1 Conus canariensis | reverse complement strand
CTGAGTGACTTGTAGGATAATCAGTGTTCACAAGGTCTCAGTGCTTTGTATTTATGTGTGTACTAAGAGACAGGTGGTGTGGTGAGAGATTTCAGGTTGGTTTGTGGTACTTTTAATTCATTGATGTGCCAGTAAATGGGTAGTGTAAAGTTCCCCAATTCAATGTTTATTTTATACTAATGTGTACGGTATGTTCTGGGTAGGAACCTTTCCAGATTGCTTTCTCCGCTTTTCATCTTTGACTGTGTGTGCTCTGTGATGGTTATTTATGTTTGTACTAGATGACGGGTAGTCTGTAGGAAATGTTCCAGTTCACTCTGTGTATTTGGTTTTCTTTGTGCACCAGGTGATGAGTGGTGAAAGGAAGTTTCTCAGTTCACTCTGTGTATTTGGTTTTCTTTGTGCACCAGGTGACGAGTGGTGAAAGGAAGTTTCTCAGTTCACTCTGTGTATTTGGTTTTCTTTGTGCACCAGGTGACGAGTGGTGAAAGGAAGTTTCTCAGTTCACTCTGTGTATTTGGTTTTCTTTGTGCAACAGGTGACGAGTGGTGAAAGGAAGTTTCTCAGTTCACTCTGTGTATTTGGTTTTCTTTGTGCACCAGGTGACGAGTGGTGAAAGGAAGTTTCTCTGTTTGCTCAGTGCACTTTTTTCTTTCTCTCTTTCACGTGTGTGCCAGGTGATTGTTGGTGTACAGGACGTGTCCCAGTTTACTCTGTATGCCTTTTATTTATGTGCACGCTAGGTAATGGGTACATTGTACGAAGTTTTCCAGTTTGCATTGTGTACATTTTATGTGTGTGCTAGGTAATTAGCAGCCTGGCAGTATCAACTTGAAGCTGTGCGCCTTTTTCCAAGTAGGAATGAAATATACTAATTTCGTTCGTCTGGACTATATGTCAATTTTACTATATATGACTGTTCTCTCTTATTGTCAGATGATGAAAATGATGGTGACCGTAGCTGTCGTCCTGTTGGGTATTGTCGCCATCCATGGTGAACTCTACAGTGATGGTATGTTATTTAATGTATCTCTAAATGGTGTCTTGGAACCTGTCCTGAAAAGACATACTACTTTGTGTTGTATAACCATCATCCCAGTAGATTTCTACATGTAGCATTTAATCTGCTCTGACAATGGACAGCTCTTAGCTTTAGTAAAAACGTTTTCTGTTTCCCTACGTGTTCATTTTATACAGAGATAAATCAGTTAAAACTAATGTTCCATGCAGTAGATGTGCACACTACCATATAAGAAGTGAACATGTCGGTGACTCAGTGACGTAATGCTTGCATGTCAATTTTTGTATATACACAGTGATGCTGCTTGGAGGGAAGCAGACCACAAACATGATGACAGGACAACTGATGGTGCTTTACAAAGGAGGGTGGGAGTCGGTGTGTGACAGCAATTTCACCCAGACAGAGGCAGAGGTTGCGTGTAAGGAATTCCATCCAGAGTTCACATATGTTGCGTTTATCAAGGTAAGGTGTGTGCGTGCGTGCGTGCGTGCGTGCGTGTGTGTGTGTGTGTGTGTGTGTGAGGGGGGGAAGGGAGGGGAGAGAGAGAGACAGAGGCATAGAGAGTGGAGAGATGGGATTGAGGCAGGAGTGGGGACAGATAGAACATGTTCACAATATACTGCTTGATAGATCAGATAATTCCTAGGTTTATATCGCGGGATAGGGAGGCAGGAGAAACGGATTGAACTCGAACTAACTGCCCATTGAGGAAGATAAGGGGTGGGGGTGGGGCGAGGGTTGGCATCATTGAGGAATAGGTGAATAAGACCCGCCGTGCAGGTCAAATGGCTGTCGGGATAAAGAGAAGTTATGGAAAGAAGACATGAATTAGAGGAAGGTTTAGAAGGAGGAGGTATAGGGAGGTAGGGGAGAGTGTTTATTGGTCAGTGCCACTGGAGTGTTGCTGGAGATAAGGTGTGGTGTCTGTCCTAGGGCTCTGCCTATGGCTCCAGTTTCCAGTACAACATCACCACCGTCCAGTGTAATGGGACAGAGGAGAGAGTCTCCCAATGCACCATCGACAACACAGGGACGTGCAGCAGCGGCCATTACGTATCCCTCGCTTGCAGTGCTGTTCCCTTTCCCCAAACTGGTAAGATCGCACAGCTGTTGTATATGCCACAAAATGTGAAGAGAATGTGAAGAGAACTTCCAGAACTCAGGCACCCTCACACGGATTGGAGTAGGGGTGGTTGGATAGGGGATGGGTGGTGTAGGTATGGTTGGATAGGGGGTGGGTGGGATAGGTATGGTTGGATAGGTGGGGTAGATATGGTTGGATAGGGGATGGGTGGGGTAGGTATGGTTGGAATGGGGTAGGGTGGGGTAGGTATGGTTAGATAGGGGATGGGTGGGGTAGGTATGGTTGGAAAGGGGCAGGGTGGGGTAGGTATGGTTGGATAGGGGCAGGGTGGAGTAGGTATGGTTGGATAGTGGATGGGTGGGGTAGGGGTGGTTGGATAGGGGCAGGGTGGGGTAGGTAGGGGTGGTTGGATAGGGGATGGGTGGGGTAGGTATGGTTGGGGAATGGGTGGGGTGGGGTCTGGAAAGAGGGGCGTTACAAATCAGCTTTACTGTGCACAAAAGATGCTTGGCTTCAGGACCGTGTCCTGTGACAGAATCACTCACATGGCTTCAGGACTGTATGCTGTGACAGAAACACTCACATGGCTTCAGGAGTCTGTCCTTCTGTGACAGAATCGCTCACATGGCTCAGGTGTCCTTCTGTGACAGAAACACTCACATGGCTTCAGAACTGTAT
Source organism: Conus canariensis (assembly GCA_033310375.1). Lineage (NCBI taxonomy): Eukaryota > Metazoa > Mollusca > Gastropoda > Neogastropoda > Conidae > Conus > Conus canariensis. Next base: position 5,095,433 of record CM065718.1, on the reverse strand, counting down.
CCTTCTGTGACAGAAACACTCACATTGCTTCAGAACTGTATCCTTCTGTGATAGAATCACTCACATGGCTTCGGGTATCCTTCTGTGACAGAATCACTCACATGGCTTCAGGTGTCCTTCTGTGACAGAATCACTCACGTGGCTTCAGGTGTCCTTCTGTGACAGAATCGCTCACATGGCTTCAGGTGTCCTTCTGTGACAGAATCACTCACATGGCTTCAGGTGTCCTTCTGTGACAGAATCACTCACATGGCTTCAGGTGTCCTTCTGTGACAGAATCACTCACATGGCTTCAGGTGTCCTGTGACAGAATCACACACATGGCTTCAGAACTGTATCCTTCTGTGACAGAATCACTCACATGGCTTCAGAACTGTATCCTGTGACAGAATCACTCACATGGCTTCAGGACTGTATCCTGTGACAGAATCACTCACATGGCTTCAGGACTGTATCCTGTGACATAATCACTCACATGACTTTAGGACTGTATTTTTCTGTGACAAAATCACTCACATGGCTTCAGGTGTCCTTCTGTGACAGAATCACTCACATGACCTGTTCTGTCTTGTCATAGTTTTGCATTATCTGAGGGTCTTCCTACTTGTTTTTGTGAAGAACCAAATCATCTCTTTTCAAACTTAACTGGTGTGTGTGTGTGTGTGTGTGTGTGTGTGTGTGTGTGTGTGTGTGTGTTTGTGTGGGCGCACGTGTGTGTGTGTGTGTGTGTGTGTGTGTGTGTGTGTGTGTGTGTTTAGGAAAAATGGTGAACGAATGAATGAATATGTGAGTGAATTTGTGCATGTACATGTGACTGAGTGAATGAGGTAATGTGCACGTGTTTGTGTATATGTGGGTGAATGGGTGAATGAATAAGTGCGTGCATGTGTGTGTGTGGTTGTGCATGCACGCGCATGTGTGTGTGTGTAGTATGTGTGCACGCATGTGCATCTATGTGCAGGTATGTGTTTGTGCGAGTGTGTGTGAATCCAAACAATTTAAGTCCAAGTGTGTCTGTTATCTCATGTGGGAAAAAAGGGGTCTTTTCAGATAACAAATCCACAATGATCGTGTTCACATACAACAAATGAGCCATTGACAGTACTGTGATCCTTACTGACCCTATGTACAGAGAATGAGCTGTCCATCCTCGGTGACCCCACAACCTTCAGGAGCAGTGGTCCTTTGGAGCTATCCCATCTGGGTTTGACGGGCCTGGTGTGTGCTGACTCGTGGGATGACCATGACGCGACCGTGGCCTGCAGGGAACTATCTGGCTGGTCCAAAGGCATTGCCTACAGTCACTATCCTACCGGTGACACCACCAATGTCAAATATTTGACGTCGGAGTTTCAGTGCAAGTGAGTGACAAAAATTAATTCCTCTAGATAACCTTGAAAGTTGCCAATAAGCACCCCCCGTCCCCCCCCCCCCCGCCCCAACCCCCTCCCCGCACCTGTGTATTATGAACTGATGTTGTTTACTTTTAAGCATGCCTGGGTGTAACATTTTGATTCTGTAGGCGATAATAGAATTTAAACTTAGCACTGTATTTGGAGTTTACATCGCCGGTATCAGGCATTGATCATAAGGGTGGTGGTATTTCCACTGTTCAGGAACGTTGCTCCCACTACTTTCCAATCCAAAAAAACAAAGTTGAAAATACCATCTCACCCACCCCTAATTCCTTCCTATGCCTCCTGGACAAACTGTGCATCTCTTGAGTGTTTGTTCTTTCTATCATGTTGCTCATTTCTGTTAATTAGTTAGTATAATCTCTGTTACGAGAAAAGTAGTGCTCCTTACGTCTTTATGACCACCTCTTTGTTTTGTAATAGTTGCTGAAAGAACATGAATCAAAGTAGGAAGAGAGAGTTAATGCTTGAAACTGGCAAAAGGTACTAAAGTACTTCATGTGAAAAAAGCGGGGAAAGGCTAAAAAGAACAGAAGAAAAATGAGGAAAGCAAGGGGGAAAAGGGTTGGAAAAAGTTATAACTAGGAAGCAATTTTTTTTTATCACAGCCATGTAGAACAAAGACATGCAAGAAATCATAGTCGAAACAATGGACAGTCTGGGAAAAATAGTGCCCAACAGCTAAGGAAATGCAGTGCCTAATAGCTAAGGAAATGCAGTGCCTAATAGCTAAGGAAATGCAGTGCCTAATAGCTAAGGAAAAATAGTGCCTAACAGCTAAGGAAATGCAGTGCCTAATAGCTAAGGAAATGCAGTGCCTAACAGCTAAGGAAAATAGTGCCTAACAGCTAAGGAAATGCAGTGCCTAATAGCTAAGGAAATGCAGTGCCTAACAGCTAAGGAAATGCAGTGCCTAATAGCTAAGGAAATGCAGTGCCTAATAGCTAAGGAAATGCTAGTGCCTAATAGCTAAGGAAATGCAGTGCCTAATAGCTAAGGAAATGCAGTGCCTAATAGCTAAGGAAATGCAGTGCCTAAAGCTAAGGAAATGCAGTGCCTAATAGCTAAGGAAATGCTGTGCCTAATACCTAAGGAAATGCAGTGCCTAATAGCTAAGGAAATGCAGTGCCTAATAGCTAAGGAAATGCAGTGCCTAACAGCTAAGGAAATGCAGTGCCTAATAGCTAAGGAAATGCAGTGCCTAACACTAAGGAAATGCAGTGCCTAATAGCTAAGGAAATGCAGTGCCTAATAGCTAAGGAAATGCAGTGCCTAACAGCTAAGGAAATGCAGTGCGTAATAGCTAAGGAAAAATAGTGCCTAACAGCTAAGGAAAAATAGTGCCTAACAGCTAAGGAAATGCAGTGCCTAATAGCTAAGGAAAAATAGTGCCTAACAGCTAAGGAAATGCAGTGCCTAATACCTAAGGAAATGCAGTGCCTAATAGCTAAGGAAAATAGTGCCTGAAGCTAAGGAAATGCAGTGCCTAATACCTAAGGAAATGCAGTGCCTAATAGCTAAGGAAATGCAGTGCCATACGCTAAGGAAATGCAGTGCCTAATACCTAAGGAAATGCAGTGCCTAATAGCTAAGGAAAATAGTGCCTACAGCTAAGGAAATGCAGTGCCTAATAGCTAAGGAAAAATAGTGCCTAACAGCTAAGGAAATGCAGTGCCTAATAGCTAAGGAAATGCAGTGCCTAAAGCTAAGGAAATGCAGTGCCTAATAGCTAAGGAAATGCAGTGCCTAATAGCTAAGGAAATAGTGCCTAACAGCTAAGGAAATGCAGTGCCTAATAGCTAAGGAAATGCAGTGCCTAACAGCTAAGGAAATGCAGTGCCTAATAGCTAAGGAAATGCAGTGCCTAATAGCTAAGGAAAAATAGTGCCTAACAGCTAAGGAAATGCAGTGCCTAATAGCTAAGGAAATGCAGTGCCTAACAGCTAAGGAAATGCAGTGCCTAATAGCTAAGGAAATGCAGTGCCTAATAGCTAAGGAAACATAGTGCCTGACAGCTAAGGAAAAGTAGAGCCCAATAGCTAGGGCAAAGTGATACCTAATAGCTAAGGAAAAGTATCGAAAGATAGGAAAATACAATAAAATGGGGAGAGGATGGAAGAGGGGGAAGTACGAAAAGGGAAAGTATGAACAAGTCCTACAAACACAAAGGTCAAGCCGAAGTGACAAGGATGGGTCCACGTGGAATTTATGCAACGAATAAAAAGACTTGTGTTCATTGGCATCTCCGATTTCCAGTGTTGATCTACAACCACAACAAGGATATAATGGATCTGGAGAGGCAGTATTAGCAGGAAATGTGTGGATGTGATGCAAAAGGGACTATCGATTTTCTTTTTCTTTTTCATATCGCTATCATCATCATCATCTTTATCATCATTATGAACATCATCATCATCATCATCATCATCATCATCGTGTGTGCAGTGGAACTGAAGGACGTCTATTGGACTGTCCTCGCATAGAGACTGGCAACGTCTCTCAGTGTAGAAGTGGCCTCTACGCCGGTGTCGTCTGCGTCAAACCACAAGGTCAGTGCTGGATGCGGATTGTACCACTACTTTCGCATTTCGTCTGTTCAAGTGTTTAGGATTTTTCCCCAACTCCCATTCGAAAGCAAGAAGATTGTATGCTTGTATTCCTGCACTGATGTCTGGCATGGTAAATGTCTGTACATGATCTTATCTTAGATTACCATTGTCCAGTGTTCATTTGGGATTTGTTTACATTTCAGTTTAGTATTTTTGTCATGAGAAGCATTTCTAGATTCTTTCCGCCCCTTGCTCTTAAAGGCTCTGTGATCCAAAGCTGATCAAATTTACTGTATCCTTCGAGCGGGACAGATCACTATTTCCTATTCATATTTCTGTATTCTTCATCTGCTGCTAGGAGCATTTTGACCTTTTCAAACATTGAGCGTTCTATTCCATGTCAGTTATGTATACCACACCAAAACTAATCCTGACACATAGAGGGGAAAGATGCACAATATTGAAACGGTTACTTAGGTGTAGATTTTCACAACTTTATTTTTTGGCAAAGAGATTAACTGCATGGATACAAAGCATCGTCTTCCATAATCTTCATCTTGCTGAGTGGTAGTACTTCTGACCCAGCCCCAGACTGTGCATGACATTGTCTTGAATTCATTGCATTCTGACAAACTGCGTTACATTGCACCACATTACATCCACTCGCTTGGTATTGAATGGCATTACATTATACTACATTGCATTGCATGGTGCTCCTTTGCATCACATTGCATGACACTATATTGCATAATATCGTCTTTCATCTCATTGTGTGTCATTTTAAAACGTGCACGTGACAGATGGTGCAATGACCTTCCGGCTGCGGAGGGCAGACAACCACTTCCATCAAAGTGACGTCGACAGCGGCCGGGTGGAGGTGAAGGTCCATAGTTGGGGCGCCCTCTGCGCTACGACTTGGTCCTCTACTGATGCGCAGGTCTTCTGCCGGTCGCTCAACTTCACTGGAGGTCACGTTCAGGATGTCTCTGAGGGGTTCGCCCCACACAGTGGTCCTTTGTGGGATCCCTACTTCATGTGCACGGGCAAAGAAGCGGATTTGAACCAGTGTCCGCACCACGGCTGGGAACAGGTCCATACCTGTCACAGGTTGGCTGGAGCCACCTGCTATGGAAAAGGTGAGCTAGATTGTTGGGAAAGAAGAGGTAGGTTGTCACAGGGAAAGTGAGCTAGATTGTTGGGAAAGAAAAGGTAGGTTGTCACAGGAAAAGTGAGTTAGACTGTTAGGAAAGATGGGAGGTTCCCACGGAAACAGGTGAGGAAGATTGCCTGTTGTGGGAAAGGTGAGGTAGCTTGGCATTTGAAAAGCGAGACATATTGTCTCCTGTTGGAAAGATGAGGTAGATTGTCAAGGAATAGGTGAGGAAGATTGTCTGTCGCAGGAGAGATGATGTACGTTATCATAGGAAAGATAAGGAAGATTGTCTATTAGAAGGGTGTGGTAGGTTGTGACAGGGAAGACTAGAAAAATTGTCTGTTGCGGGAGAGAAGAGGTACGTTATCACAGGAAAGGTAAAGAAGAATGTCTTGTTAGAAGGGTGTGGTAGGATGTGACAGGGAAGATTAGAAAGATTGTCTGCCATTGGAAAGGTAAAGTAGGTTGTCAAGTAGAAAAGTAGCAGAATAGTTGTCTGTTGTGGGAAAGGTGAAGGTAGCTTGTAGGAAAGGTGAGCCGGAATGTCTGTTGTAAGAAAGGTGAGCCAGGTTGTTTGTTGTTGGAAAGGTGAGGTAGGTTGTCTGTTGTAGGAAGTGAGTCGGTTTGTTGTGTGAAAGGTAAGCAAGGTTGTCTATTATAGACAAAAGTGAGCCAGGTTATCTGTTATGAGATAGGTGAGCCATGCTGTCTGTTGTAGGAAAGATGAGCCAGATTGTTGTAGGAAACGTTAGCCATTTTGTCTGTCGTAGGAAAAATAAGGCAGGTGGTCTGGCGTAGGAACGATAGCCAGACTGTTGTAGGAAAGGTGAGCCAGATTGTCTGTTGTAGGAATGGTGATTCGAGTTGTCTCTTGCAGGAAAGATGAACTGTTGTAGGGAAGATGAGCCAAGTTTGTGAGTTGTAGGAAGGATGAGCTAGGTTGTCTGTTAAATAAAAAGATGAGCCGGGTTGTCTGATATATAAAAAGATAACTCGGGTTGTATGTCGTATAAAACGTTAAGCCAGGTTTTCTGTTGCATAAAAAGATGAGCCAGGTTGTCTGTTGCATGAAAGATGAGCCAGGTTGTCTGTTGTCGAAAAGATGAGCCAGGTTGTTGTCGAAAACAAGAGCCAGGTTGTCTGTTGCATAAAAAGATAAGCCAGGTTGTCTGTTGTATGAAAGATGAGCCAGGTTGTTGCATGAAAGATGAGCCAGGTTGTCTGTTGTCGAAAAGATGAGCCAGGTTGTTGTCGAAAACAAGAGCCAGGTTGTCTGTTGTCGAAAAGATGAGCTAAGTTGTCTGTTGTCGAAAAGATGAGCCAGGCTGTCTGCTGTTAGAAAGGCGATCCATGCTGTCTGTTGTAAACTAGCTGCCATGACAAAGTGGTTAGCGTTGTGGACTCCCAGCTGGGAGGTGGGTTCGAATCCCATTGAAGCCATTTATTTGTGTGATTTTGCTGCCCTGACCAGCTCCTACCGAGCAGAAATCCACCACCCAGGAAACATTCACCAGCTTGGAGACATCCACCACCCAGGGCGCACCTGCCGCCAGAAAGGGTGAGCAACTATGAATTTTCATGGATAGAATTTTGATCATTTTTCCTTTGATCAATGTTCAACTTGTTGCCATGTATAAAACACACGAAAGGAAGTTTTACAGGTGTGCATGGGGGGGGGGGGTGACACTGGGAGGGGTGACGAGGGGACATAGGGGTAAGTGTGTGTGTGTGTGTGTGTGTGTGTGTGTGTGTGTGTGTGTGTGTGTGTGTGTGATTACCCATCGAATAACTCTTGTCTATCAAACTCGCATGCTTGTTTTACCTTTTCAATGTGTGGTTATTTCCATATTGTTTTGTTTTCTTTGCTGACGCCCTAGGCCGTAGGAAGGACTGCCTGAGACACGCGCATGTCCTTACGTCTAGGAACGTCTATTCGTAAAAAGACTTCAATGTGGCTGAAAAAGTTTGAATTGCCTTGACTGTAAATAGAGTTAGGATTCAACCATGCAGCACTGAATTCTGAAACCACTAGGCAATGTGTATGATTATATAGTATCAGCATATAACACTCATACACTCATACACTGTATCCCGGAATGTGCAATGTGTGTAAAAATACAGAGTTAGCATATGACCTAGATACACTGAAAACCGTCACCACTTTTCTTGCGTATAGAAATATTTTGGACACATGGAACTATGATACCCTGAATTCTGATACCTTTCTACATTGTTTATGATAATCATGCATAGGATGATAAAGCATCAAGGATGATTTGTCACCTGAGGAAGTAAATAGGGTTAAGATGGTTAATTACCTGAGGAAAGGGGCAGGGGGGTCAGGAAGGTCTCCATCACTCATGGAAACAAGTACGGTTAGAATATTATTTCCTGATGAAACAGGATGGTTTTTAGTACCTGATAAACTCGGGTAGGGTTAAGATGGTTTTGCCAACTGAGGAAGCGGGTATAGATAGGATGGTTTTAAGACCTGAAGAAACAGGTAGGGATGGGATGGTTTCTATTAGCTGCTTATAACAGCTAGAGTGTTTTCCGTCTTCTGATTAAACAGAAAGGGTTTAGAATGGTTTCTGTTACCTGTGGATACAGGTGGGATCCTGCTTTGTGTTGCACAAGATTGTCTTTCCATTCCTCACATCTAATGACAATTTAACAAGTGCACGTGACACATACAGGCATCCACTTCCGGCTTCGGGGCAATGGCAACCATAAACATGGGTAAAGCCTTGAGGTCGGCCGAGTGGAGGTCAGGTCAACGACGATGGGGCACTCTGTGCAGCCACACATGGACTGAGAACGCAGCAGATGTGCTCTGCAGATCTCTCCATTTTGATGGAGGCTCTATAGAGATCGTGCCCGAGAGGGTAGTCTGCATCCAAATAATTTTAGTCTATGAGTATCTATCACATTATGCAAGAGAAAGTGGTCTGTTCAGATAACAATTCCACATTAATCGTGCTTACATACTATGAATGACCCATTCACAGTATTGTAATCCTTATCAATCGTATGTACAGACTACAAGCTGTCCATCTTCGGTGACCCTACAAACACCAAGATCAGTGGTCCTTTGGAGATGACCCATCTGGGTTTGACGGGCGGAGTGTGTGCTGACTCGTGGGATGACCAGGACGCGCGTGTGGCCTGCAGGGAACTATCCGGCTTCTCCAGTGGTATTGCGTACAGTCACTATCGTACCTACGACACCCACAACGTCAAATATCTGACATCGGAGTTTCAGTGCAAGTGAGGGACAAAAAAAAACAATTTCACTAGATACCTTTAAACTTTGCCAACAACACCCCCTCCCCCTCCCCTTTTCCACTTCCCAGCATCCCCATTCCCACTCCTGAGTATTATAAACTGATGTTGGTGCTTATACATTTTTTGTACCATGAAACAGGTCTAGTTATAGGATTATGATTCTCTAGACAAAATTCCACTAGATACCTTCAAACTTGCCAATAACACCCCCCCTACCCTCCCCCCCCCCCCCCCCCCCCCCCCCCCCCCCCCCCCCCTTCCACTCCCACCCTCATTCCCACTCCTGAGTATTATGAACTGATGTGGGTGCTTATACATTTTTTGCACCGTTAAACAGGTCTAAATATAGGATTGATTCTTTAGACAAAAAAAGATTTTAAACTGAGCACTCTACTTAGAGATTATATTACTGTCACTAGGCGTGGAATATAGGGGTTGGGGTGTTTCCATGGTTTAGGAACTTTGCCAGCACTTTCTTCCACTCAAAAAAGTGGGAAATCCCACCTCGCCCACACCTACTTCCTTTCTTTCCTTCCTGTTTGTTGGGGGAAATGTACATCTCTGAGTGTTTGTTCTCATTTTATATCACGTTGCTGAGTGTTTGTTCTCATTTTCTATCATGTTGCTCGTTTTTCTTAATCAGTTAATGATAATCTCTGTTACACCAAAGGTGGTGCTCATTGCGTCTTGCTGACCGCTATGTCTCTTAAATGGTCACTTACAAGTAGGGACTTAAAAGTAGTCATACAAAAGTAGGGTGTGGAAAAGTTTGAGGTTAGCAAAAGAGACGACAGCGGGCCATATGAAAGTAAAGACAGGGGGAAAAGGCAGAAAAGAGTAAAGTAGGGAAATCAAGGGAGGGGGGCAGGGGGGGAGCTGGGAAAAGGTGTAACAAAATGAGGAAGATTATCGGAGAGCTGTTTAAAAAATGTGAAATGTAGGAGAGGCTCGTCAAAACAATGGACGGTGTGTTGAAAGTAGTGCTAAACAGCTACAGAAAAGTCTTGGAAGATGGGAAAATGCTATAAAAGGTAGGGGTGGAGAGGTAGGGCGGGGTGACATTGGGAAAAATAGGGAAAGAACAATTTGGAAAAGCCCTACAAACGTAAGAAAGGTTAAGCTAAACTGACAAGGACGAGTCCACATGGAATTCATGCACTGAATAACGGACTTTGTGTACATTAGCATCTCTGACTTCCAGTGTTGATAAGCAACCATGATAAGGGCACAATGTGTCTGGAGTGACATTGCTAGCAGTAAATGCAAGAAAGGGATGTAAAGGATTTACCATTTTGATTTTCTTTTCTGTTTCATATCGCTATTATTATCATTATCACTATAATCATTTTCATCATTAGAAAAGTAGTTAAAGACTCCGAATCAAAAACTTACTTGGAGAATATTTCGACTTCCCCCCATCTACAATCAGATCCTGACGACCGTTCACCCCACACAACAGCCGTCCCACCAGGCCTTGCTGCCACAACAGCAACAGTGAGCTGATGAAAACAGGGCGACCCTGTCGAAATATTCTCCAAGCAAGTTTTTGATTCTGAGTCTTTAACTACTTTTCTAATGTCGAATCCAGAATCCAGACACCTATATTCTTATTCATTTTCATCATCTTCTTTATCCTTATCATCATCATCATTATCAGTATCATCTTCTTCGTCATTATCATCACAATCATGTCTGTGCAGTGGAACTGAAAAGCGTCTCTTTGACTGTCCTCACATAGAGACTGGTGACGTCACTCAATGTAAAAGTGGTCATCACTCTGGTGTCGTCTGCTTCAACGGACCAGGTCAGTGTTGGATGGGGATTGTACCCACACGTTTACATTTTGCCAGTTCAAAGTGATATTTTTTCTTGTATGTTGATTTCTTTTTAATTTCCCATCCCAAAGCAAAAGTTTTGTTTGTGATTCCCGCTCTCAAGTCTGCCGTGGTAATTGTCTAGGTATCATATTGTCTTATACTAGCAATTTTTCAATGTTTATTTTGTATTTACTGTCACTCTAGTGTCTCCATATGAGAAGCGTTTCTATTTGCAGTCGACTCTATTCGCCCTTTGTTTTGAAAGGTACTGTGGTTCAAATCTGATCAATTGACTGTATCTTTCAAGCAGTGCAGATCACTATTTCATTTTCACATTTCTGTATTTTTTATACTGCTGATACTAGCATTATGTCCTTTTAAAAAAAATCATTGAGTTTTCTGTTTCATGTCAGTCATGTATACCAACACCCAACTAACGCTAACACAGAGGGGAGGGGGGAGGGGGGTGAGCAGATGGACAGTGAGATGCACAGTCATTGGAAATGATTGCCTCTGAGGTTTTTCACAACTTGACTTTTAATAGAAAGTTTAACTACATGGATACAAAACATCTTCTGGCATGATCTGCATGCTTCTGAATGGTAGTGCTTCTGACCTAGCCCTACAGTGTGCATTGCATTGTACTGAATTCATTACATTCTGCTCAAATGCATTGCATCGCACCACATTACATTCTCTTGCTTAGTGTTTCATTGCGTCACACTACAATGCATCGCATTGTATTCCCTGGCATCACACTGCATGACACTTCCTTGTATACTATCGTCTTTCATAGCATTGCATGTCACTGTAACACGTGCATGTGACAGAGGCTGCCATGACCTTCCGGCTGCGGAGATTGGACAAACACTACTATGAAATCGGCACTGAGGTCGGCCGGGTGGAGGTGAAGGTGAATGACCAATGGGGTGCCCTCTGCGTGACACATTGGGACCATCATGCTGCAGAGGTCTTCTGCCGCTCCCTCCACTTCTCTACGGGCGTTGCAGCGGAGGTCCATGGAGATATCCCGCCACACGATGGCATTGTATGGGATCCACAGTTCCAATGCACGGGCAATGAAACAGATTTAAACCGGTGCCCCCATCAGGGCTGGAAACGGTTCAGCCCCTGGTTTGTCACTTGCAGGCAGGAGCCATTTGCTTTGGGAAAGGTGAGGAAGACTGTCCATCATGGGAAAAGTGAGACAGGTTGTCACACTGTGCGTGCGTGTGTGTGTGTGTGTGTGTGTGTGTGTGTGTGTGTGTGTGTGTGTGTGTGAAAGCATGTGCACATATTACATCCTTTCCCTATGTGTGTGTGTGTGTGTGTGTGTGTGTGTGTGTGTGTGTGTGTGAGCACGCACACACATGGCTTCCTTTCCCTATGTGTGTGTGTGTGTGTGTGTGTGTGTGTTTACGAGAAACAGTGAATGAATAGATACCTCTTAATGTGTTGTGCGTGCGTTTGTATGTGTGTATGTGTGTGTATGTGTGTGTGTATGTACATGTGTATGTGTGTATGAATGTGCGTGTATGTGTCTGTGTGCGTGTGTGTGTGTGCACGCGCAAGCATTTATGTGCAGATATGTGCGCGTATGCAAATGTGTCTGCATCCAGCTAATTTTTGTCCATGAGTATCTATCACATTATGCAAGAAAAATTGGTCAGTTCTGATAACAATTCCACGTTAATCGTGTTTACGTACTCTAAATGACCCATTCACAGTATTGTAATCCTTATCAATCGTATGTACAGACTACAAGCTGTCCATCTTCGGTGACCCTACAAACACGGAGATCAGTGGTCCTTTGGAGATGTCCCATCTGGGTTTGATGGGCGGAGTGTGTGCTGACTCGTGGGATGACCAGGACGCGCGCGTGGCCTGCAGGGAACTATCTGGCTTCTCCAGAGGCATTGCCTACAATCACTATCGTACCTACGACACCTACAACGCCAAATATCTGACATCGGAGTTTCAGTGCAAGTGAGGGACAAAAATCAGTTCTACTAGATACCTTGATACTTGTCAAATATCACCCCCCCCCCTCCGCCCGCCCCCCCCCCCTCCCCCGTTCCAATCCCCAGCACCCCCATTCCCGCTCCCGAGTATTAAAAACTGATGTTGCTGCTTATACATTTTTTGTACCGTTTAAATAGGTCCAGGTATAAGATTATGATTCTCTAGACCAAAAAAAATTAGCATTAGCACTCTACTTGCAGAATATATTACTGTCACCAGGCGTGGAATATCAGGGTCGGGAGTGTTTCCATGGTTTAGGAACTTTGCTATCACTTTCTTCAACTTAAAAAGTGGGAAATCCCAACTCACCCACACCTACTTCCTTTCTTTTCTTCCTGTTTGTTGAGGAAAATGTACATCTCTGAGTGTTCGTTCTCATTTTCTATCAGGTTGCTCGTTTTTCTTAATCAGTTAATGATAATCTCTGTTACGCCAAAGGTAGTGCTCATTGCGTCTTGCTGACCGCTAGGTCTCTTAAATGGTCACTTACAAGTAGGGACTTAAAAGCAGTCATATAAAAGTAGGGTGTGGAAAAGTTTGAAATTAGCAAAGAGACGACAGCGGGCCATATGAAAATAAAGACAGGGGGAAAAGGCAGAAAAAGAGAAATGTGGGGAAATCAACAAGGGAGGGGGGGGGGGGGCTGGGAAAAGATATAACAAAGTGAGGAAGATTATCGAAGAGCTGTAAAAAAAAATGTGAAATGGAGTCAAGGTTCGTCAAAACAATAGACAGCGTGTTGAAAGTAGTGCTAGACAGATAAAGAAAAGTCTCGGAAGATGGGAAAATGCTATGAAAGGTGGGGATGGAGAGAGAGGACGGGGTGACATTTGGAAAACTAGGGAAAGAAAATTTGGAAAAGCCCTACGAAAGTAAGAAAGGTTAAGCTAAACTGACAAGGACGGGTCCATATGGAATTCATGCACTGAATAACGGACTTTGTGTTCACTGGCATCTCTGACTTCCAGTGTTAATAAGCAACCATAATAAGGGCACAATGTGTCTGGAGTGACATTGCTAGCAGTAAATGTAAGAAAGGGATGTAAAGGATTTATAATTTTGATTTTCTTTTCTGTTTCCTATCATTATCATTATTATTATCATTAGAATCATTTCATCATCTTCTTCATCCTCATCATCATAATCATTATCAGTATCATCTTCTTCGTCGTTATTAGCATCATAATCATGTGTGTGCAGTGGAACTGAAAAGCGTCTCTTGGACTGTCCTCACATAGAGACTGGTGACGTCACTCAATGTAAAAGTGGTCTTCACGCTGGTGTCGTCTGCTTCAACGAACCAGGTCAGTGTTGGATGGGGATTGTACCCACACACTTACATTTTGTCAGTTCAAAGTGAGATTTTTTTCTTGTATGTTGATTTCTTTTTTAGTTTGCCATTTCCAAAGCAAAAGTTTTGTCTGTGATTCCAGCTCTCAAGTCTGCCGTGGTAATTGTCTAGGTATCATCTTGTCTTATACTACCAGTTTTTCAATGTTTATTTTGTATTTACTTTCAGTCTAGTATCTTTATATGAGAAGCGTTTCTATTTGCAGTTGACTCTATTTGCCCTTTGTTTTGAAAGGTTCAGTATCTTTCAAGCAGTGCAGATCACTATTTTTCATATTTCTCTATTTTTCATACTGCTAATCCTAGCATTATACCCTTTCAAAAAAAATCATTGAGTTTTCTGTTTCATGTCGGTCATGTATACCAACACCCAACTAACGCTAACACAGAGGGGAGGGGGGGGGGGGGGGAGCAGATGGACAGTGAGATGCACAGTCATTGGAAATGATTGCCTCTGAGGTTTTTCACAACTTGACTTTTAATAGAAAGTTTAACTACATGGATACAAAGCATCTTCTGGCATGATCTGCATGCTTCTGAATGGTAGTGCTTCTGACCTAGCCCCTACAGTGTGCATTGCATTGTACTGAATTCATTGCATTCTGCTGAAGTGCACTGCATCGCCCCACATTACATTTAGTTGCTTAGTGTTGGCAGTGCATCACACTACAATGCATCGCACCCACACCTACTTCCTTCGCATCGCACTCCATGACACTACATTGTATACTATTGTCTTTCATAGCATTGCATGTCATTGTAATACGTGCATGTGACAGAGGCTACCATGACCTTCCGGCTGTGGATATCGCACACACACTACCATGAAAGTGACACTCCGGTCGGCCGGGTGGAGATGAAGGTGAATGACCGATGGGGCGCCGTCTGCATGACACATTGGGGCGATCCTGCTGCAGAGGTCTTCTGCCGCTCCCTCCACTTCTCTACGGGCGTTGCAGTGGATGTCCCTGGAGATATCCCGCCACACAATGGCATTGTATGGGATCCACAGTTCCAATGCAGGGGCAATGAAACAGATTTATACTGGTGCCAACATCAGGGCTGGAAAGTGTACACTCACTGGCATTGTCACTTGCAGGCAGGAGCCATGTGCTTTGGGAAAGGTGAGGAAGACTGTCCGTTGTGGGAAAAGTGAGACAGGTTGTCACAGGAAAGGTGAGGAAGATTGTCCGTTGTGGGAAAAGTGAGACAGGTTGTCAGAGGAAAGGTGAGGAAGATTGTCCGTTGTGGGAAAAGGGAGGCAGACTGTCACAGGAAAGGTGAGGAAGATTGTCCGTTGTGGGAAAAGGGAGACAGGTTGTCAGAGGAAAGGTGAGGAAGATTGTCCGTTGTGGGAAAAGGGAGACAGGTTGTCACAGGAAAGGTGAGGAAGATTGTCCGTTGTGGGAAAAGGGAGACAGGTTGTCAGAGGAAAGGTGAGGAAGATTGTCCGTTGTGGGAAAAGTGAGACAGGTTATCACAGGAAAAGTGAGTAAGACTGTGTTGTGGGAAAAGTGAGACAGGTTGTCACAGTGTGTGTGTGTGTGTGTGTGTGTGTGTGTGTGTGTGTGTGTGTGTGAACACGCGCACACATGACTTCCTTTCCCTATATGTGTGTGTGTGTGTGTGCGTGTGTGTGTGTGTGTGTGTGTGTGTGTGTGTGTGTGTGTGTGTGTGTGAACACGCGCACACATGACTTCCTTTCCCTATGTGTGTGTGTGTGTGTGTGTGTGTGTGTAAGCACGCGCACACATGACTTCCTTTCCGTATGTGTGTGTGTGTGTGTGTGTGTGTGTGTGTGTGTGTAGGTGTGTGTGTGTGTGTGTGTGTGTGTGTAGGTGTGTGTGTGTGTGTGTGTGTTTACGAGAAACAGTGAATGAATGGATACCTCTTAATGTGTGTGTGCATGCGTACGTGTGTGTTGTTGTGTGTGTGTGTGTGTGTGTGTGTGTGTGTGTGTGTGTGTGCGTACGCGTGTATGTGTGTATGAATGCGTGTCTGTCTGTCTGTCTGTGTGCGTGTGTGTGTGTGCGTGCGCAAGCATTTATGTGCAGTTATGTGCGCGTATGCGAATGTGTCTGCATCCAACTAATTTTAGTCCATCAGTATCTATCTTATTATGCAAGGAAAATTGGTCTGTTCTGATAACAATTCCACGCTAATCGTGTTTATATACTATAAATGACCCATTCACAGTATTGTAATCCTTATTAATCGTACATACAGACTACAAGCTGTCCATCCTCGGTGACCCTACAAACACGGAGATCAGTGGTCCTTTGGAGATGTCCCATCTGGGTTTGATGGGCGGAGTGTGTGCTGACTCGTGGGATGACCAGGACGCGCGCGTGGCCTGCAGGGAACTATCCGGCTTCTCCAGTGGCATTGCCTACAGTCACGATCGTACCTACGACACCTACAACGCCAAATATCTGACATCGGAGTTTCAGTGCAAGTGAGGGACAAAAATCAATTCTTCTAGATACCATACTTGCCGATAACATTCCCCTCTGCCCCCGCCCCCCCCCCCCCCCCCCTCTTTCCACACCCCAGCACTCCCATTCCCACTCCTGAGTATTAAAAACTGATGTTGCTGCTTATACATTTTTTGCACCGTTTAAACAGTTCTAGGTATAAGATTATGATTCTCTAGACAAAAAGAATTTAATCTTAGCACTCTACTTGCAGAATATATTACTGTCACCAGGCGTGGAATATCAGGGTCGGGAGTGTTTCCATGGTTTAGGAACTTTGCTATCACTTTCTTCAACTTAAAAAAGCGGGAAATCCCACCTCACGCACACCTGCTTCCTTTCTTTCCTTCCTGTTTGTTGGGGGAAATGTACATCTCTGAGTGTTTGTTCTCATTTTCTATCACGTTGCTGAGTGTTTGTTCTCATTTTCTATCACGTTGCTCGTTTCTCTTAACCAGTTAATGATAATCTGTTACGCCAAAGGTAGTGCTCATTGCGTCTTGCTGACTGCTATGTCTCTTAAATGGTCACGTACAAGTAGGGAAAGTGGTCACATAAAAGTAGGGTGTGGAAAAGTTTGATGTTATCAAGAGAGAGGAAAGCAGGCCATATGAAAATAAAGACAGGGGGAAAAGGCAGAAAAAGAGAAATGTGGGGAAATCAGCAGGGGGAAGGGGAGGGGGCTGGGAAAAGATATAACAAAGTGAGGAAGATTATCGAAGAGCTGTAAAAAAAAATGCGAAATGTAGTAAAGGTTCGTCAATACAATAGAGAGTGTGTTGAAAGCAGTGCTAGACAGCTAAAAGTCTTGGAAGATGGGAAAATGCTATAAAACGTGGGGATGGAGAGTGAGGGCGGGGTGACATTGGGAAAAATAGGGAAAGAAAAACCCTACAAACGTAAGAAAGGTTAAGCTAAACTGACAAGGACGGGTCCACGTGGAATTCATGCACTGAATAACAGACTTTGTGTTCACTGGCATCTCTGACTTCCAGTGTTGATAAGCAACCACAATAAGGGCACAATGTGTCTGGAGTTACATTACTAGCAGTAAATGTAAGAAAGGGTTGTAAAGGACTTACAGTTTTGATTTTCTTTTCTGTTTCATATCACTATCATTATTATTATCATTAGAATCATTTCATTATCTTCTTCATCCTAATCATCATCATCATCATTATCAGTATCATCTTCTTCGCCATTATTAGCATCATAATCATGTCTGTGCAGTGGAACTGAGAAGCGTCTCTTGGACTGTCCTCACATAGAGACTGGTGACGTCACTCAATGTAAAAGTGGTCATCACGCTGGTGTCGTCTGCTTCAACGGACCAGGTCAGTGTTGGATAGGGATTGTACCCACACTCTTACATTTTGTCAGTTCAAAGTGAGATTTTTTCTTGTATGTTGAATTCTTTTTTAATTTGCCATTCCAAAGCAAAAGTTTTGTTTGTGATTCCCGCTCTCAAGTCTGCCGTGGTAATTGTCTAGGTAATATCTTGTCTTAAACTACCAGTTTTTTAATGCTTATTTTGTATTTATTTTCAGTCTAATATCTTTATATGAGAAGCGTTTCTCTTTGCAGTTGACTCTATTTGCCCTTTGTTTTGAAAGGTTCAGTATCTTTAAAGCAGTGCCGATCACTGTTTCCGTTGTAGGAAAAGTGAGACAGGTTGTCACAGGAAAGGTAAGACAAGTAGTCTGTTCTGGGAAAGGTAAGATAAGATAATGTTGCTTATAGCCCAGCCGACCGCAAAGGGCCACATCAGGGCTGTCACCACGTTAAAATCAACTCACAAGTCATTCATTCACACAATTCTTTAAAATACATCGAAAAACCATCGGAAAGTTTGTTAAAAATCTTTCCACTGTAAAAACTCAGATCTGATGAAAAATGTTAATCTCTTTCAAGAACTCAAAGATGGCATCAGGTGGGACATCTCTGAACAACGTTTTCATGGAATCTGCCGTAAAATGTTTGTGTCTCACATCGTGCAAGTCCCAACACTCTAAAAAAAAATATGCTTCATTGTGAGTGGCACATGACATGGAATGCACCACGGAGCTTCTTCACTCTTTAAAAGGTACGAATGGGTAAAATACGAATGGCCGGTGTGCAGCCGGCAAAGAACTGTTTCTTCTTTACGACCACCAGACGCAGATGGGAGGAACTCCTTAAGGTTTGGACGGATCTGAAAGAGTTTGTTATCCGTCTGTGTATTCCAATCCTCCTGCCAGAGGTCTCTCACATAATCGTTAATTTTGGGTTTCAGATCTGAGCAGGGGATATATATGTTGGACAGTTTCTCTCTTGTGGCATTCTTGGCTAAACGATCAACCATTTCGTTCCCTCCAATGCCAACATGACCAGGAATCCAAGCCAAAATAATGTTGTAACCATCCGCTTTCAACTTGGTCAAAAGTTCAAAAAAGTGTGAAAGTTCTGGGTGTTGAAGGTTGCGGCCAGCTATGGCCTCCAACGCTGACAGTGAATCTGACAGAACCAGAAAGTCCCTCTTCTTAGATTGTGAGATTATCTTCAATGCCAGAACCAGAGCAGTACGTTCAGCGGAATAGACAGAAGCATCTGGAGGTATATGTTCTAACAGTATCTGAAAAGGAGCCCCAGGGCAGTAGGCTGCACAGGCCACTCCATCCTTAGACTTGGAACCGTCAGTGAAAATTTTCTGATAAGATGGAAATTTTGAACAGAGGTCAGAATACAATGCCTTGTATGCCAGAGAGCTGGTAGACTCTTTACGAAAAGCTGCAAGATCAAAACGAATCTCTGGTGTGGAAAAGGTCCACGGAGGCTCATCTGGAAACTTGGAAAAATCGGACACAACTCCTAAGTCTAGACCTGCATTCCGCACGTGAGGCTGCATACGAAGACCAAACGGCGGAATACAGTTAGGGTTGTTTTCAAATTTACTTTGGAACGGAGGGTCAAAAACACAGTCATAGGCAGGGTTTTCTGGTTCCGAGAACAGTCTGATATAATAATTCAGAGACAGTTTCAGCCTGCGGTTGGACAGTGAGGGTTCACCTGCCTCTGCGTACAGGCTGTACACAGGGGTGGTGCAGAATGCTCCAAGACAGAGACGAAGCCCTTGATGGTGGATAGGGTCCAAGAGTTTTAGGTAAGACGGTCTTGCAGAGCCGTACACAGCACAACCATAGTCCAGTTTGGAACGGACCAAGGCTCTGTAGAGGTGCAGCAAAGTTTTCTTATCAGCGCCCCAGTCAGTGTGTGCTACGACCCGCAAAATATTCAGAGCTTTCTGGCAAGAAGTTTTGAGGTTTTTAATGTGGCTGAGAAAGTTGAGTTTCTGGTCAAAAATAACTCCTAAGAATTCGGCCTCTTTGACAGCTGGAATGGGAGATTTCGCTATTTGAATTACAGGATCTGGAAAAAAACTGACGGAAATTATGGAAGTGAATGCACTGTGTCTTTGTAGGAGAAAAAGTGAAGCCGTTTTCATCCGCCCACTGATGAATTTTATCCACACAAAGCTGGAGCCTGCGCTGGACACTCGGGTACAGGCTTCCAGTTGCGTAAACAGCAAAATCATCCACAAACAATGAGCAGTCTGAACCCTGTTGAACAGATTTAACAATGTTGTTGATCTTGATGCTAAAGAGGGCAGGAGACAGTATGCTTCCTTGCGGAACACCCAACTCCTGCTCATGAACATCAGAGAGAGTGGTGCCAACCCGGACCTGAAACTGTCGTTCTGCCAAAAAATTTTGAATGAAAAGTGGAAGATGACCCCGAAAACCAAGATCAAGGAGATCATGAAGTATCCCAGATTTCCAGGTGGTATCGTAGGCCTTCTCCAAGTCAAAGAAAATAGCCACTGCGTGTTGTTTGTTCAGAAAGGCGTTCCGAAGCGTAGATTCCAGACGGATCAAATGGTCAACTGTGGTTCGATGTTTGCGGAAACCACACTGTTCTTTCACCAAAAGGCCATCGGTTTCGAGTTTCCACATGAGTCTAGCATTGACCATTTTCTCCATCAGCTTGCAGACACAGCTGGTCAAAGCTATGGGACGGTAGTTTGATGGGTTAGAAAGATCTTTTCCAGGTTTGGGAATGGGAATGATGAGGGCTTTTCGCCAAGAAGGTGGAAAGAAACCAGTAGTCCATACATGGTTGTAGACATGTAGCAGGATGTGCAGACCTTTTTGCGGAAGATGTTTCAAAAGTTTGTAATGGATTTCATCTATACCCGGAGAGGAATCGCTGCAAGAAAGTAAGGCAGATTTCAATTCGTTTAAAGTGAAAGGAAGATTGTAGTCTTCCATGTTATCTGATGAAAAGTTGCAGGGTGATTTTTCTTTGAGGGCTTTGATTTTGACAAAACTGGCTGATTTGTTAGAAGAGGAGGAATTCTTTTCAATGGTTGAAGCAAGCAGATTAGCAACTGCTTTTTTCTCTGTTATTAAAAAGTCAGAAAACTTGAGATGGTTCACAGTGGGACAGGTGTTCTTCCCTTTGATTTTCTTGATGATTTTCCACACCTTTTTCTTCGATGTTTTGGATGTGAGACTTGAGCAAAACTGTTTCCAAGATAAACATTTACTGGTCTTATATATGTGTTTGGATTTGGCCCTCAGTTTCTGATGCGCTCGAACGTTGGGCATCGAAGGTCTGCAAGAGACCCGACGTTGAGCTCTTTTGCGGGTTTTGTTAATTTCCTTGCATTCAGAGTTGAACCAAGGAACTTTTGGCATTAGGGGCTTCTTGGAAGATGTGTGGATGGTTGACTTTGTGCAATTCAGTATGAAATCTGAAAGACTTCCTGCCGGATCTTCACTTTGCAGGATCTTGTCCTCTTCCAGATCCATAAGAAACTTAGTGGCAAAGAGGTCCCAATCTGCTTTGTTGAAATTGAGGCGTTCTGGTAAAGACTCACTCTCTGCATTCGTATACCGAAGCAACACAGGAAAGTGGTCGCTACCATGCAGGTCCTCATCAACCTCCCAAACAAAATCCAAAAACAAAGATGGGTCACAGACAGAAAGATCCAGACAAGATGTGGAGTGAAAGTAAGTTGGCGATTTCCCATTCAAGACACACAAATCAAGCTCCGAAAACACTTCCTCTAAAAGCAGACCCCTTGGTGATGTTCTCTCACTTCCCCATAGAGGAGAGTGGCCATTCAGATCCCCCCAACAGCAGGAAGGGTCTGGGAAGCTGCTCCAAGAGCGAAATGAGGCCCCGTTTAGTGACGCAGATATTTGGAGATAGATACAAACTACAGACAGTAACTGTTTTGTGAAGAGTAACCCGAGCTGCCACTGCCTGCAGCGGAGTCTGCAGAGCAACTGGGCTGTACAGAACAGAGTTGTGAATGAACAAAGCTACTCCACCAGAAACGCCATGTTCAACAGATTGTGCAGGTAGGTTTAGAGAGCTGTAGCCAGAAAGTGAAAAAGTTTTGTCAGACTTTAGAAGAGTTTCTTGCAGTGAAACTAGCATGGGCCTAGCCTCACGGCACAACAGCTGCAATTCTTCAAAATTGGAAGACAGTCCCCTAATATTCCATTGCAAGACTGTATCCATTGTGGATGAGGATCTTAATCATCCATGTCTATGTCCTCTTCCTCTTCGTCATATAGAGCATCAAATGTATTTTGTAATTTCAGCTCCGCTTTTTTCAGTCTGTCCGGTGGAATTTGATGTTTCTTCTTCCCTGGAGGGGAAGAACTCAATGGTTTTGATGGCGTTGGTGGAGGCTTTCCCCTGCACTCCACCAACGCCACTTTGCCCTACGCCACTGTCGGGGCTCCTCCCTTGGGAGGTGGTCTCGGCTTGGGGGCCGTCTCGGGGCGACCCCCTTGCTGGGCAGCCCGCACAGCTGCAGGCTTAGAGGATGCACTGGAAGTGCATCCTCTGGTGGGTTTATGGCCCCCACCAACGGCCGTTTTCTCTTGCGATGTTCTTGAAGTCGGAATACATTTCAGAGGTTCAAGACCACATGGGTCTGTCTGAACGCCTACTTCTACCTGAGGTACTCTGAGCGATTTTTTGACTACTGTCGAGAAAAGAAGCGGGGTTCCCCTCTGCTCCTGCACCAGCTTTTTTGCTTCGAAGAACGAAATCTTTTTTTTCTGTTTTAACTCGCTGGATTTCGCTTTCGATTCGCCAGA
>CM065718.1:5045716-5050716 GCA_033310375.1 Conus canariensis | reverse complement strand
TGATTCATCGACAGATGTGCTTGTATTTTTTGACTATTCACTACCTGATTAATCGACAGAAGCATTAGTATTTTGTGATAATCTTCATGAAATTTTATCGGCAGAAGTAAAGACATTTTGTGACTTTGTCAAAAAAAAACAAAAAAAGAAATGGGCGAATAGTACCCACCACACAGGTCAAATGACTACTGACAGGTTCTTGAAAGAAAACATGTTTAGAGGGAGGTTTAGAAGGAGGAGGTTTATTGGAGGTGTGTGAGAGTGTTCATTAGTCAGTATCACTGGGGTGTTGATGGGAACGAGGTGTGGTGTCTGTCCCAGGGCTCTGCCTACAGCAATAAACGAAAGAGCTCCGTCAAGATCACCGCCATCACATGTAATGGGACAGAGGAGAGTGTCTCCCAATGCGCCATCGACAACACGGGCACGTGCAACAGCGGCCATTACGTATCCCTCGCTTGCAGTGCTGTTCCATTCACCAAACTGGTAAGATCGCACAGCTGTTGTATGTGCCACAAGATCTGATCAGAATATGAAGAGAACTTCCAGAACTCGGGAACTCTCACACAGATTGGTGTAGAGGTGGTTGGATAGGGGATGGGTGGGGTAGGTATGGTTGGATAAGGGCAGGGTGGGGTAGGTATGGTTGGATAGGGGCAGGGTGGGGTAGGTATGGTTGGGGAAGGGATGCGGTGGGGTAGGTATGGTTGGATAGGGGTAGGGTGATGTAGGTATGGTTCGATAGGGGATGGGTGGGGTAGGTATGGTTGGATAGGGGCAGGTGGGGTAGTTATAGTTGGATAGGGGCAAGGTGGGGTAGGGGTGGTTGGATAGGGGATAGGTGGGGTAGGTATGGTTGGATAGGGGATGGGTGGGGTAGGTATGGTTGGATAGGGGCAGGGTGGGGTAGGTATGGTTGGATAGGGGATGGGTGGGATAGGTGTGGTTGGATAGGGGATGGGTGGGGTAGGTATGGTTGGATAGGGGATGGGTGGGGTAGGTGTGGTTGGATAGGGTGGGGTAGGTGTGGTTGGATAGGGGCAGGGTGGGGTATGTATGGTTGGATAGGGGATGGGTGGGGTAGGTGTGGTTGGATAGGGGATGGGTGGGGTAGGTGTGGTTGGATAGGGGCAGGGTGGGGTAGGTGTGGTTGGATAGGGGCAGGGTGGGGTAGGGGTTTTGATAGGGGCAGGGTGGAGTAGGGGTGGTTGGATAGGGGCAGGGTGGAGTAGGGGTGGTTGGATAGGGGATGGGTGGGGTAGGTGTGGCTGGGGAAGGGGGTGGGGTGGGTCAGGAAGGAGGGGTGTTACAAGTCAGCTTTACTGTGCACAAGATGCTTGGCTTCAGGACTGTGTCTTTCTGTGAAAGAATCACTCGCATGACTTTTTGTTTTGTCTTGTCATAGTTTTGCATTATCTGAAGGTCTTTGTACTTCTTTTGTGAAGAACCAAATCTTTCATTTTGAATTTGAGTGCTGCATGTCTGGTGGTGAGTGTGTGCGTGTGTGTGAGTGTGTATGTACGTGTGTGTGTGTGTGTGCGTGTTGTGTGTGTGTGTGTGTGTGGTGTGTGTGTGTGTGTGAGCACGCACACAATGAGTTCCTTTCCCTGTGTGTGTGCGTGTGTGTGTGTGTGTGTGTGTGTGTGTGTGTGTGTTACGTACGCGTGTATGAGTGTGTGTGTGTGTGTGTTGTGTGTGTGTGTGTGTGTGTTTCTGTGCATGTGTGTGTGTGCGCGCACGCAAGCATTTATGTGCAGATATGTGCGCGTATACGAATGTGTCTGCATCCAAATAATTCTAGTCCACGAGTATCTATCTTATTATGCAAGAAAAAAATGGTCTGTTCAGATAACAATTCCACGTTATTCTTGTTTACATACTATAAATGACCCATTCACAGTATTGTAATCCTTATCAATTGTATGTACAGACTACAAGCTGTCCATCTTGGGTGACTCTACAAGCACCAAGCTCAGTGGTCCTTTGGAGATGTCCCATCTGGGTTTCACGGGCGGAGTGTGTGCTGACTCGTGGGATGACCAGGACGCGCGCGTGGCCTGCAGGGAACTATCCGGCTTCTCCAGTGGCATTGCCTACAGTCACTATCGTACCTATGACACCGCAACACCAAATATCTGACATCGGAATTTCAGTGCAAGTGAGGGACAAAAAAAAAACAATTCCGCTAGATACCTTGAAACTTTGCCAATAACACCCCCCCCCCCCTTCCCCCACCTCCCTCCCACCCATTATTTCACATCACTGATTCCCAGCAAACCCCCACCATTCCACTTCCACACCCCTTCCACTCCTGAGTATTATGAACTGATGTGGGATGCTCGTACATTTTTTGCACCGTTAAACAGGTCTAGGTATAGGATTATGATTCTTTCGACAAAAAATGTTTTAACCTGAGCACTCTACTTAGAGATTATATCACTGTCACCAGGCGTGGAATATCATGGTCGGGAGTGTTTCCATGGTTTACGAACTTTACCATCATTTTCTTCTTAAACAAGTGGAAATCCCACCTCACCCACACCTACTTCCTTTCTTTCTATCGTGTTTGTTTGGGGAAATGTACATCGCTGAGTGCTGTTCTCATTTTCTATCATGTTGCTAAGTGTTTGTTCTCATTTTCTATCACGTTGCTAAGTGTTTGTTCTCATTTTCTATCATGTTGTTCGTTTCTCTTAATCAGTTAATGATAATCTCTGTTACACCAAAGGTAGTGCTCATTGCGTCTTGCTGACCGCTATGTCTCTTAAATGGTCACTTACAAGTAGGGACTTAAAAGTAGTCATAAAAAGTAAGGTGTTGGAAAAGTTTGAAATTAGCAAAAGAGACGAAAGCGGGCCATATGAATATAAAGACAGGGGGTGAGGGGGGGGGGATGTCAGAAAAAGAGAAAAGTGGGGAAATCAAGGGGTGGGGGAGCTGGGAAAAGGTATAACAAAGTGGCGAAGATTATCGAAGAGCTGTAAAAAAAAAATCCGAAATGTAGGAAAGGTTGGTCAAAACAATGGACAGTGTGTTGAAAGTAGTGCTAAACAGCTAAATAAAAGGATTTGAAGATGAGGAAAACGCTATAAAAGGTGGGGGTGGAGATGAAGGGCGGAGTAACATTGGGAAAAATAGGGAAAGAACAATTTGGAAAAGCCCTACAAACATAAAAAAAAAGGTTAAGCTAAACTGACAAGGACGGGTCCACGTGGATTTCATGCACTGAATAACAGACTTTGTGTTCACTGGCATCTCTGACTTCCAGTGTTGATAGCAACCATGATAAGGGCACAATGTGTCTGGAGTGACATTGCTAGCAGTAAATGTAAGAAAGGGATGTAAAGGATTTACAATTTGGATTTTCTTTTCAGTTTCATATCGCTATCATTATCATTATCACTATAATCATTTTCATCATTAGAAAAGTAGTTGAAGACTCGGAATCAAAAACCTTCTTGGAGAATATTTCGACTTCCCCCAATCTACAATCAGATCCTGACGACCGTTCACCCCACAAAACAGCCATACCACTAGGCCTCGCTGCCACAGCAGCAACAGTGAGCTGAAGAAGACGGCGACCCTGTCGAAATATTCTCCAAGCAAGTTTTTGATTCTGAGTCTTTAACTACTTTTCTAATGTCGAATCCAGAATCCAGACACCTATATTCTTATTCATTTTCATCATCTTCTTTATCCTTATCATCATCATCATTATCAGTATCATCTTCTTCGTCATTATCATAATCATGTCTGTGCAGTGGAACTGAAAAGCGTCTCTTGGACTGTCCTCACATGGAGACTGGCAACGTCACTCAATGTAAAAGTGGTCATCACGCTGGTGTAATCTGCTTCAACGGACCAGGTCAGTGTTGGATGGGGATTGTACCCACACTCTTACATTTTGACAGTTCAAAGTGAGATTTTTTCTTGTATGTTGATTTCTTTTTAATTTCCCATTCCAAAGCAAAAAGTTTTGTTTGTGATTCCCGCTCTCAAGTCTGCCGTGGTAATTGTCTATGTGTCGTCTTATCTTATACTACCAGTTTTTCAATGTTTATTTTGTATTTATTTTCAGTCTGATGTCTTTATATCAAAAGCGCTTCTAATTGCAGTCGACTCTATTCCTTCTTTGTTTTGAAAGGTACTGTGGTCCAAATCTGATCAAATTAAGTATCTTTCAAGCAGTGCAGATCACTATTTCATTTTCATATTTCTGTATTTTTTATACCGCTGATACTAGC
Organism: Conus canariensis; assembly: GCA_033310375.1. Lineage (NCBI taxonomy): Eukaryota > Metazoa > Mollusca > Gastropoda > Neogastropoda > Conidae > Conus > Conus canariensis. The sequence goes on along the minus strand of CM065718.1, from coordinate 5,046,472 downwards.
ATTATGTCCTTTTTAAAAAAAAATCGTTCAGTTTTCTGTCTCATGTCAGTCATGTATACCAGCACCCAACTAACGCTAACACAGAGGGGATGGGGGGGGGGGAGATGGACAGTGAGATGCACAGTCACTGGAATTGATTACCTCTGAGGTTTTTCACAAGTTGACTTTTAATAGAAAGTTTAACTACATGGATACAAAGCATCTTCTGGCATGATCTGCATGCTTCTGAATGGTAGTGCTTCTGACCTAGCCCCTACAGTGTGCATTGCATTGTACTGAATCCATTGCCTTCTGCTGAACTGCATTGCATCACACCACATTACATTCAGTTGCTTAGTGTTGGCATTGCGTCACACTACAATGCATCGCATTGTATTCCCTAGCATCACACTGCATGACACTTCCTTGTATACTATCGTCTTTAATAGCATTGCATGTCATTGTAACACGTGCATGTGACAGAGGCTACCATGACCTTCCGGCTGCGGAGATCGGACAAACACTACCATGAAAGCGGCACTGAGGTCGGCCGGGTGGAGATGAAGGTGAATGACCAATGGGGCGCCCTCTGCGTGACGCATTGGAACCATCATGCTGCAGAGGTCTTCTGTCGCTCCCTGCACTTCTCTAGGGGCACTGTAGAGGATGTCCCTGGAGATGTCCCACCACACAATGGCACTGTGTGGGATCCGCAGTTCCGATGCACGGGCAGTGAAACGGATTTAAACCGGTGCCCGCACCAGGGCTGGAAACGGC
>CM065718.1:5030716-5038216 GCA_033310375.1 Conus canariensis | reverse complement strand
AGGCAAGTGAGACAGACTGTTCCATCAAAGGCAAGTGAGACAGACTGTTCCATCAAAGGCAAGTGAGACAGACTGTTCCATCAAAGGCAAGTGAGACAGTCTGTACCATCAAAGGAAAGTGAGACAGACTGTACCATCAAAGGAAAGTGAGACAGACTGTTCCATCAAAGGCAAGTGAGACAGACTGTTCCATCAAAGGCAAGTGAGACAGACTGTTCCATCAAAGGAAAGTGAGACAGACTGTTCCATCAAAGGCAAGTGAGACAGACTGTTCCATCAAGGCAAGTGAGACAGACTGTTCCATCAAAGGAAAGTGAGACAGACTGTTCCATCAAAGGAAAGAAAGGTCTTTCTTTTCTTTCTTTCTGCGTACACAGGCTGATACTCCTGTGGACACTGCCTGTATAGGCAGGCAGTGGAGTTTTGTGTTATGACCGTTTTTTTTATCCTGCCATTAAGGCAGGAACGAAAGGTCGTCTGTTGTAGGAAACGTTAGCGGAGCTGTTGGTTAGAGAAATGGTGAGCGAACCTTGACTTACATGTACAGAGATACAGTCCAATTTTCTTTGGTTCTCACTTTTTTTCATTTTGCTTACATATACGACAAAAATCTTGCTTTAATAATTACATTATCAGTTCATTAAACAACTTCATTTCCTTAAATAAACTTTTTGTCCTCATTTTTTGATGTGTGTGTGTGTGTGTGTGTGTGTGTGTGTGTGTGTGTGTGTGTGTGTGTGTGTGGTGGTGTAATGCTTTTTTTTTTTTTTGCTGACGCCCTAGACACAGAAGAGGCCCTAGGAAGAACTGCCAGAGACATTGTATATATCTTGGTCTTGACAGGATCATTAATGGAGAGACTTTAAGTTGATTATAAAGAAGGAATTGACTTGACCTGACTTGCAACAGCTATAAATAGAATGTTAGCATTTAACCATGATTTATTAGTTCTGAGATCACCGAGAACTGAATATAGTGATAAAACGTTGACGCGTATCATTATTGTCATTATCATAGTTTGTCTTTCTTCTTCTTATTGTAAAGGGTACGATCTGCTAATTTGATTATGTTTTTCTGTATATATTTTTATATAATACCTCATGTTTATGATTATTATTGTTTATGTCTTAATAGGTCGGTGGTTTGGTATGGTTGGTTTGATCCAACCATGATTTGAAATAAAAGAGAGAGGAAACCAACGAGCTGGTGTTGGTGTAAGTTGATGTGTCAACTCGCTGTCTTCCCCATCTCCTACTCCCCTCTTCCCTCCTTATTTCCATCACTCACCTTTACAAAATGGCGTCGCCGACAGGATCGAACATACCGACCTCACGACGCGGGCAGCCCCGACGACGACGAGGACTCCTCACAGGTATTCTTTTGTATTGTTTAGAAACTGGCCTGTGCGGTCCAGTGCTGTTGCTGAGAGAGCAGCCCCGGCCTCAGCGTGGAGAGCGGCCAGTTGTTGTGCTAGGCGCCCAAGGCCCGACACGCTGCTGAAAGGATGATTGCCTCATCGGACGGTGAAGGACTCGTAGCTGAGGGGTGGGAAGTGTTTCCCTTACAGGTCGAGGGAAAGCAAACTTCGCTCTGCGCAGGGTGTTTGCCAAATGTTGTGGACTGTAGTTTGAAGTGTTTTCTTTACAGGTCGAGGGAAAGGATACTTCACCCTGCGCAGGATGTTTGCCAGATGTTGTGGACTGTAGTTTGAAACATTTTCTTTACAGGTCAAGGAAAGGAAACTTCGCCCTGCGCAGGATGTTGCCAGATGTGTTGGACTGTAGTCACTGACTATTGATAATTCGTATGATTTTTGTCGTGTTGGTGTGACTGCAGTAGATTGTAGGCAGAATACCCATATTTTGTACTGTTAAATGTGGGTGAGAATTTTATTTTTTTGAAGGCCTGCTGGTTGTATTTTTGTTTGGTTTGTTATTGATGTATTAATCGGGGGCCATTAAGATGACCCAAGCTACTATGAATGTAGCTGAACGGAAAAGATTGAGAGAAATTATTGACAAACTGAAATCCTGAGAGAAAATGATGGTAACGGTACGAAGGGAAGCCGTTGTGCCTATATTGGGATGGAGGGTAAGGCACCTCCAGGAATTTAAAGAATGTAGGAATAGAAGGTGTGTGGTAGTCTGCACTTTGGGGAATGGCTGGGAGACCAGCTAAAGCGATTGAAGATGGCTCTTGACAAAGCGGGGGAGCATCCCCTGAAGCTCCTCTGTACAAGACTGGCATAAACAGCCCACTGTAGACCTCCGGGGTGGAGATCAGGTGGTGATAGTGAACCAGGTACTAGGCTGGTGATTTGAAGGTTTAAAAACCTTTGATTTCTGGGAAAAGGGGTGAACTAAGTGTGCCTAGTCTGGCCCTTCCACCATAAACCATGGGATGGTTTGGATGGTAAGAGGAGGAGACTAGGGTAGAAATCAGGAAATCTATTTTTCATCACTTTCCTCATGCCCCCGAGAAGTCTCTTCATAGGTCTGTACGGGAGACCAAAGGTGTGAGAACGTTTATAACAGAAACATAAAAGTCCGGGCCTGCTCTTTGCTGGTCTGCTAATGACTACTATGAATTATGAGGTTTTTTTCTTTGTAAATTTTCTTTTTTTGACGGAAACGAGTTCCAATGATTTGTGTTTTTAATGTGGGAGGAAGATTGTTGTCTTTGGTTGAGTAAATGGTGTTTTATCTTTGATTGAAGTTTTCTGCTGTGTAATCGTTTGGTAAAAGGGAGAGTTAGGTCCCTTTGTATATTGATATTCTGCAGGACATAAAATGTGGGCCATGTCGCGGTAGACTTTTTGTGTTTGAAAGATGATGGATTTGCACTGTGGAGGAAGGCACTTGCTGCAGAGCGGTGGTATGGTACATGTGCAAATGGTTTGAATTCATTAGCGCTATGTTCGCTGCTTTTGATCGAGTTATGGCAGAACAGCATGTCTGTTGCTTTGTCGTGTGTAAAGCAGCTGGACATTTTTGGGGAGGGGGCTGGGCTATAAACATAGTGCTTGCGTTTTCTGTTTTGGTCGTTATCAGACAACCAGTTTGCAAGGCAGTATTCTGAATTGACCCCATTTGGACTTCCGGGAACAAAATGTATCCCCTTCCCCATCACATTGATTTGTATGTTTCTCTCCCTTTGCAAACTGACGTGTCAGATAATGACCACAAGAATCAAACCAGAGTAGATCGGTAGTACTCCTGTTAGGGCACGGCAAGAGATGCTCCATGCCTCATGTTACTTACAGTTAGACAGTACTCAGAATGTGTGCTGTTTAAAAAGGTATTTTTGTGCAACACTATTTCTCTTTACTTCAGCTGGCTAGGCAGACACGGGTAATTTTTTTCGGCTGATTGAAGTCTGCATGTGCGACAGTAATTTGGTGACCATCACTTGTATAACAAATGTAAGAAGTTTTTTTTTTTCAATCATGTACATTTTTTTTTCTTTTGTGTATTCTAATGCGTCCTTGTTGTCAACAATGATATGAACTTTTTTGTGAATAAAATAGTTTGCCAGACTATGTGGTCGATGCCCTACACTGTGGACAAAGTGATTTTTAAGTGACTCAAAAGTCAGATGTGATTTGCTTGGAAATGGGTATTAAGTAATTATGCAGCAACGTGCTGACCACAGTGTGACTGTGCGGACTTGTCTAAGTCGAAGTAGTGTTGCTATAGGCTGGCGAAGCACGCACTCAACCTCCCCCACGAAAGGAAGTGGGCGGCATTCGGATAAATGGTTGTTGGGTAATTCCAGGTTCTCCTCACTGCAGTGTAGAGGGGTGAACTCAGAACTTGTGTGTGTGTGCCTCATATACGACTGTCGTAAGTCATGTTCAAGTATGTGGTGCTTCGTCTGGCACATGCCTATTTTCTTGACCAGTAGACTGTTGTGCCTGGATTTAGTGAGTATACTTCATGGGGACCATGAATTGCAGCAGGGGAGAATATGTAAAGGGTACGATTCTGCTAATTTGATTGTTTTTTCTGTATATATTTTTATATAATACCTCATGTTTATGATTATTATTGTTTGTCTTAATGGGTCGGTGGTTTGGTATGGTTGGTTCGATCCAACCCTGATTTGAAATAAAAGAGAGAGGAACGTGTTAGGTGTTGAAGTTGATGTGTCAACTCGCTCTCTTCTCCATCTCCTACTCCCCTCCTTATTTCCATCCATTCACCTTTCCATCATTCTTGCTGCTGTACTTATTGATATTGATATCAATGATCTGGGCTGCTGCTGTTCTTATTGATATCGATATCAATGATCTCGCAGCCACTCCAACTACTGATGGAACCACAGACTTAGCCACTGAGTAAGATGCGTCTACCACGGCTATTACACCTGCTGATATCATCAATATCGATGAAACATGCAGCCACCAACTTGATGACTGAAGCTGACCCGTCTATTGGTTCCAAGGCTGTCATGCAAACAGCTGTCACCCAGGAGACGACAGAAAGCTCGGCCATCCAAATACCTCGTTTTCTGCGCTTGTGTGGTCGGCGTCGCCGTGGTCTTTGTGGTCGTTTTCTGCCCTTGTGTGGTCGGCGCCGCCGTGGTCTTTGTGGTGCGGAAGAGAGATTCCATTCGTCTTGGACTACTCTTCCACTTTTAGGTATTCAAAACGCCATCCCCACCAGAACCGACAGTAACAAAAGACAAGGTAAACCCTTCTTCCAAATGGAGCCGTTGTAGTGGTAAGCAGTGACTCGGTATGAAGCATCAGTCGCTAAGGTAAAGTTTTGGTGGCTGATGTTGATCACATCACCTAGCTTTCTTTTCTCACTCTGTTTGCTTTTCTTTTTCTGTCTGTTTATCATTTGTGGAGCCTTTAATTTTGGATAGGAGCTGGGTGGGCTAACTTGCGGACGAAAAGTGGGTAGTTACATTATTTGGTGAATGTTATGGGTGGTGGTAATTTTTGTCACTATCATACATACTAGATGCATGCATACACGTATGTGTGCTCGTGACCATTTCAAATTAAAAATCGTGAATAAATTACCATGCTAAATAGTCGGCTGTGGTTGTCAAGAGCGAGAGTGTCTGTATGCGTTTTGAAAACATTACTATTTATAGCTGAGTCGCAAAAGAAACGCACAATTGATTGTCTTTATGTTTCCTTAGCATTAAATGAGATATACCAGTGTACAATTCTGTGGTATTCTCACCACAAACTTTAAAAATCGGAATCCAGCAGCACCCCAAAGCACCCAGTGAGGAGAACAAAGTACAACAAAAGAAAGTGTGGTAAGGAAAAATGTTGCTGAAAAACTAAAATCATTATTCAAACAGTATAAATGTAGGGAATAATCTTTGAGCCTATGCTTGAGGATTCATGTAAGGATGCAAGGGAGGCCAAAAGGAATCAACAGTCAGAGTAAGCAGCACTACTGTTTAATAACCCAAACTGTCAGTTACGTTTAGTGTGTGTGTGTGTGTGTGTGTGTGTGTGTGTGTGTGTGTGTGTGTGTGTGTGTGTGTGTGTGTCTGTGTGTGTGCGTGCATGCGTCAGTGCGCGCGCGGGTGCGCGCGCGCGCACGCGCGTGTGTTGTGTGTGTGTGTGTGTGTGTGTGTGTGTGTGTGTGTGTGTGTGTGTGTGTGTGAAACTCTTAAATCAATGAATATGTCGAAAAATGGATGCGGGTTTAGAGAGGACATTGTGTTGTGTGTGTTGTGTGTGTGTGTGTGTGTGTGTGTGTGTGTGTGTTTCCGTTGTCTGTCTGTCTGTCCTTCTCTCTCTCTGTCTCTCTCCGTCACTCTTTGTCTCTCTCTCTCTCTCTCTCTCTCTCTCCCCTCTCTCTCTCTCTCTCTCTCTCTCTCTCTCCATCCACCTTCCTCCCTACCTCTAACCCAACAACAAAACTAGACAGAAGTTTCTCCTGGGGGGAGTCACACTAGCGTAAATCAAGGACAAATGTTCCTGAACGATCCAACAAACAAACACAGGAGCGAGTTTGTACTTGGAGATCAAACTGGCCTAGCTGAACAGAAAAAGGTTTCTACATCAGAGACTGAACAAGGAGAAAGTGTCCACTGAGAGATCAAGGCAGATTGGATCAAAGAGGCATCTGTTTCTGAACCAATAACAACTCAAGGAGGGCACAGTGTCTTTGTTGAAAGAAGGTCTGTTCGTATTGTCTACATTCGTTTTTCCTACTTTCGTTTCGCCGAAAGTCATTTCGCCTTCGGTCTGTTCGCCTAAGCTTTTTTATTTTTATTTTTTTATTTTTTATATTTTTTTTTTTGGTTACTACAAGTTCATTAGTTTCGTGTGTGTTGTGTGTGTGTGGTGTGTGTGTGTGTGTGTGTGTGTGTGTGTGTGTGTGTGTGTGTGTGTGTGTGTGTGATTTACACTTATTTTTATTTTATTTTATTTTAGGCTGCTATTCCAACCCTTAACTACCACACTATAACATCAGAACAAAACTACATCACCAGAACAACAAAAACACACCCATACACAACGTACGATAATCTTGCAGAGTTCACAATTCGAACACCTGATGAAATCGTTTATTAAAAAATAACTGCACTACAAAAACAACGTGACGATAACAGTCTTACGATACAATTCATCAGAACGGAATGAAATCTGATATGTTTGAACTTAAACATTGAATGACTGTAAATGAAGAGAGAAGTAGAGAAGAGAGAAGAGATCAGAGAGAGAGAAGAAGAGGTAAGAAGAGAAGGGGAAGAATTAAAAAAAGAAAGAAAAAAGACAGTTCTTTTCGTTTCATTTTCATATATATATATATATATATATATATATATATATATATTACAGCATTATATTGTTTGGTCAATCAGTGGGAGATTGCATCTCTTAGGAGATCCAAGTAAAGGTTGTTCTGTACAATTCTTAGCCACTTACAATGCTTGGGTTATTGAACAGCAGAGCTGACCACTCAGACTGTTCCACATCTTTTGATCTCCCTTGTATCCTTGAATGGATCCTCAAGCATAGGCTCAAAGATTGTCCCCTACATCTTATACTGTGTGCATAATGCTTTTAGTCTTTCAGCAACTTTTTTCCTCTCCACATTTTTGTTTCGTTCCATTTGCTACCCTTCGCTGGCCGCTTCGGGGGTGCTGTTGCATTCTCTTTTGAACCCTTGGTGGTGAGAACACCACAGAATTATGGACTGTGGTGTGTCTCTATTTGACACCAAGAGCACAGACACTATCAGCCGTGTCTCCCTGATGAGTCCGATCCAGCGGACGAAAGGCCTAGGAGCAGGCAATACAAATAGATGTGCCTTCGAGAGGGATTGCGGTGGTTCCCTCAGGCGGCTAGTGAAGGGTTTCTCATATTTATAATATATTCCCCCCATTTTCTTCATCCATTTTTTTTTCTTTTCTTTTCCAAAAGTTCAAATCTTTGCCAAGTCATTACTATAATGACTGAAGAATTGTTAGTCTGCACTTGTTTTCCCCCACTACTTAATTGTTCAGCATTATATATATATATAT
>CM065718.1:5003216-5023216 GCA_033310375.1 Conus canariensis | reverse complement strand
GTCTGATTTATTCATTAATTCATCGATCAGCCGATCAATTGATTGACTGATTGCCCGTCGGACTGGTTGATGCTGATGGGTTGATTGTTACTTGACTGGCTGCTCGCTTGATGATCAGTCAGTTGTTGGAGTCAGTGAATGAGTTTGTGAATGAGTGAGTGAGTCGGTGACTGACTAAACGACGGATTGATGGACCGACTGACAGACTGACGAACTTGCTTATCGACTGACCGCTTCATTGATTGATGGATCGATTGCTCACTCGGGTGAGTGAGTGTGTGAGTGAGTGAGTGAGTCAGTGACTGAGTGAGGCAGTGAGTGAGTGAGTTAGTGAGTGAGTGCGTTAGTGAGTGAGCGGTTGATCCGATATCCATGTCATTGATTCATTGATCCATTGACTGATTGATTGACTAATTGATTGACTAACTATTCAACTACGAGAGTGACTGATTGGAGGACTGAGGGATATATTCATTAAAGGATTGGTTGATTTTTTTTCAAAGGTGACGATGTAACCTTGGCATCAGCCTAGATATAGTTCAATGCTTGAGGGTTGCCTACTTGCTAGTTTGGTCGATAGCTTGGACGTTTCATTCGTTCATCTATTTATTCATTCGTTTGTTCATGTATCCCTTCGTGTATTTTCTCCCTGAAGCAACAGCGGATACCTTACTGCCATGAAGACGATATCACATTTCTACAGTGCGACCGTGCTGAGCCAATCAGCTAGTGATGCGACACGTGATATATTCGGACAATAAACATAAGCAAATTGTTGCCCCACACCCCACCACACCCACACTCTCACCTCTCCTTTCCTTCCGCATCTTCGCCCACTCTCTCCAATCTGACCATCACACACTTCCCCTCCACCCCTCCCACTCACCCATCCCCCACCCACTCACACTTTCTTTCTATCTTTCTTTGTAGATTGATGACTACGTCTGAAGACAGTATAGATCATTCCCCTCCCCTCCCCTCCTCTCCCCCCTCCCCTCCTTTCCCTACTGTAGTTTCCCCTTTCCTTCTGAATTCATTCCAGCATCGGTGTCGTTGGTCACCATCTACCCCTGCTTATATGTTCCCTCTGGAGAAACAATGTAAAAAAAACGGGATATTGGTTGATGAACTATTAAATTCATACGTATTGTAGAGATTGTCGAGGTCGTTTAATCGTAATCGAAGGGAAGTCCAGTTCACAGTAGAGGGGGGTGGGCGGACGGGGGTGCTGAGAAAGGCGGGTGGTGTTGGGGGGGGGGGGTCGTAGTGTGTGTGTGTGTGTGTGTGTGTGTGAATCTATGTGTGTGAATATTGTATGTGAATGTGTGTATGTGTATTTGTATGTGATAATATGTGTGTGGATGCGTGTGTATGTGAGTGTGTGTGTGCCTGTGTGTGCAGACGTGCACCCATGCATGTGCATATGTGTTTGTGTGCGTGTGTGTGTTTGTGTGTGTGCGTGTAATTGTGTAGGTGTGGGTGTGTGTAAGAGAGAGAGAGAGAGAGAGAGAGAGAGTGAGCATTACAAACAAATGCTATACAACAAGACACTCATACATTTTGATAATCCTATAGTTACGTGATCTCTCAGAAACAACTCTACCCCTTTCCACCTCCACCGCAGTGCGCTCACCCCTTCCCCTTCTCTCCTCACATTTCATTATTTCTTTTTGGAAATCAACATTCTCCTTTGGAATCCAATCATTGAAATGATTCTCACCTTAGAGAATAGAAAAATCCAACTCTTTCAGATTTTAACGTAGACTTTTGATTTCTAGAGAAGCATTTGAAAGACTTCAAATTTGAAAGAAGGTGTGCTGTGATGAGATGTCTGCCTTTGTGGTTGGCAGTGGGTGCACACACTGCTTGTGTTGGTTGAAAATGTATCTTTGGAAACATCTTACAAACTTTGCTTCTTTGAGGGAACAGGAGAAGACCGGAGGATGAGGGAGGGAGGGGGGGGGGTGAGGAGAGGGTAACTTCGGGCTTTGGTGCCCCCCTGCCCTACCTTCTTCCTTTTCCCCCTCACCCTCTCTCCTATCCCCTACCTCCCCCCCTCCCCTCCTCCCCCCCCCCCCCCCCCCCTCGTATCGCCTGACCTCAAAGATAAGCATGGTTAAGTTAGATCAAAGACTTAAGAGGACGACGGGGATGAGATGGCAAAGGGGAAAGTGGGGCGAGGTGGCAAAGGAAGTAGAGGAGGTGGTGGGGGACGGTTGATATGGATAGGGGTATGAAGAAGTAGAGGAGGTGGTGGGGGACGGTTGATATGGATAGGGGTATGAAGAAGTAGAGGAGGTGGTGGGGGACGGTTGATATGGATAGGGGTATGAAGAAGTAGAGGAGGTGGTGGGGGACGTTGATATGGATAGGGGTATGAAGAAGTAGAGGAGGTGGTGGGGGACGGTTGATATGGATAGGGGTATGAAGAAGTAGAGGAGGTGGTGGGGGACGGTTGATATGGATAGGGGTATGAAGAAGTAGAGGAGGTGGTGGGGGACGTTGATATGGATAGGGGTATGAAGAAGTAGAGGAGGTGGTGGGGGACGTTGATATGGATAGGGGTATGAAGAAGTAGAGGAGGTGGTGGGGGAGGGTTGATATGGATAGGGGTATGAAGAAGTAGAGGAGGTGGTGGGGGACGGTTGATATGGATAGGGGTATGAAGAAGTAGAGGAGGTGGTGGGGGACGGTTGATATGGATAGGGTATGAAGAAGTAGAGGAGGTGGTGGGGGACGGTTGATATGGATAGGGGTATGAAGAAACCGAACGGAGAAGACGAAGGAAGTAGAGGAGGTGGTGGGGAACGTTGATATGGATAGGGGTATGAAGAAACCGAACGGAGAAGAAAAAAGAAGTAGAGGAGGTGGTGGGGGATGGTTGATATGGATAGGGGTATGAAGAAACCGAACGGAGAAGAAAAAAGAAGTAGAGGAGGTGGTGGGGGACGGTTGATATGGATAGGGGTATGAAGAAACCGAACGGAGAAGAAGAAGAGGCAGAGCAGAAAGAGAGAGAGAGGGGGGGGGGGTAGGGATGTCTGGACGGTTTGTTCCATCTCGTCCATTCCATGATGGCTCCTCTGACCAGCAGGGGTCACGACCAGCCACCGGTTGCCATGGTGACGGCTGACTGTCCAATCAGGAGGCTCCACAGCCTTTCAGTGCGGGTCTGCCACATCGCATGATGAAACGGATGCCCCGGATGAATGGTAACCCTGTTCAGGGAGGTACACAAGATGGTCAGGATGGCTCCTGCCTGGCTGACGGGGGGGGGGGGGGGGGGGGGGGGGGGGGGGGGGGGGGGGGGTTGAGAGACAGGGAAGGGGGAGGGACACACAGGGCTGGGTATTGGTAAGTTACAGTTGGTATCCCACCCCCTCTGCCTATCCTCCCCCCCCCCCCCCTCCCTGTCAACTCCAGCACCACTCTGCTGACACCCTTTCTGACCGCTCTGACAAGCGTCAGATCTGATGTGAACATTGGTAAGATAGAGAGATGACAGAAAAGCATGTGGGGTCGTGTGTGTGTGTGTGTGTGTGTGCGTGCGTGCGTGCGTGCGTGCGTGCGTGCGTGCGTGCGTGTGTGTGTGTGTGTGTGTGTGTGTGTGTGTGTGTGTGTGTGTGTGTGTGTGTGTGTGTGTGTGTGTGTGTGTGTGTGTGTGAGGGACCAAACCGGCTATTTATCGGGAAATCTGTTTAGAAGCCTGGGAGAACATAGAGAAACAGAACTAAGGGAACAAAGCCTTGGGAGAACTTAAGCATGGGGCATGCACAGAAGAAAATGTTACCACGGAGGAACACAAACTTAAGGGAACACACGTCTGTGGAGAATCAGACATACGAAGTCTTAAACTGGAATAAACACAAAGCTGGGAGAATTGATTAACCTTAGAAAAGACCTTGGGGAAACATATACCTAGGAAGTAGACTCTGGCAACCAAAGGCCTTTGGGATAATATATTCCTGAGAGACATAGACCTGGGGAGATCAGAATTCAGGAAACAGACCTGGAGGAAAACGTAGATCCAGATGAACAGTAGTCTGAGAGAAATATAAACCTGGAGGAATAATACACCTGAGAAAGTACAGACCTGGGAGCAACATAGATCCGAGGAAATATAGAATGAGGTGAAATAAAAGCCTGGGGGAAGGCCTAGAAGAAATGTGGACCTGAGGGAAACGTAAACCCCATGGAAATACATACCTAGGGGAAAAGTAGACCTACAGGATACATGGACTTGGGGGAAACATAGCCCCGGGCAAAATTTGACCAGGGGGATACAGATCTGGGTTAAGCATAGACTGGGGATATATCTGAGGGATCATAGACTATAGTGGACCTTGTTCCCAGATAAAAGATAACTGATGATGCCTAGCCAATCCATGTATACGAATCGGGCACTTTAAAGTCGTGTTTAAGAACAGAAGAACGGACAATGCACACAAAGAGCTGGATGAACATTTGTGCTGGATTCGTAATTCACGCAGAAAATCAGCATTCTGACAGAATGACAGGAGAGACGTGATCCAATCTAGGGGAAGATTGTGGAACCTAACTATGCAGCGTTTTGTCGGAACAATTGTGCAAAATAACCAGTGTGACGGGTCTCTGACGCTCCCCCTCGTTATTAAAATATGATTTTCATATTCAGGGATGCAGGGGGTTATAGACAGAAGTATTTACGCTTTCACAACCAAAATGCGCTCTCGCATAGGCACACGCACTCTGTCACTCACATCGGGCCCGCACAAAGGTGACGGGAAACCAATAACATTTCATAGAAAGTAATCAACTTTTATTTAACTTGACTCCGAGCCCCCACCCGTCACTACACAACACAACTATCTGTATCATACAACAATGTAAACATCATACAGACAATTTCATAAATCGCATCCCCTGTTCCTCAGTTATTCTTACTTAGCCAGGAAAGACAATATTCCACTATTCTGTTTGCACACTTATAAACTTAAGAGCAAATAAAACGTCCATAACTTGCCAGCATTGCTTGGTTGACCGTCAGTTTCTCTCCTCCCACTGTGCGACTACGAACTGAAGCTGCCACACTGTTGTGTCCTCCCGATTGGCCAAATCCCAGTTGGGAGACACTGGCAACGTAGCTTGAGTCGCACCCTCAGACCGAGTCTCCCGGACTCCACTGCACTTCGCCCTCTCCACGGAAAGGGCTCCTATCGGCCTCTCCCACAGGTCTTCTCTGGCTGCAAACACCCCACCGTTGTCTGGCAGCTCCCTGTCTAGGCTCCAACAGGCTAACACGTCTTGCTGTCGACCGTCCCCACACGGGAGACAATTCTTCTCGTCGTCGGCTCCGAGGCTACAGCAACCTCCACTGTCTTACGTCCCCACCCAGGAGACAACGAGGCGACAGCAAGCCTCTGCTTCACGCTGTATTTTCTTGAGCCCTCAGCAAGACGGGCGAGTTCACTTTCCCTTAAGTGAGTCACACACTTCCTGGTTTTCCAAGCTCCTTATATTCGTTCTCAAAGAAAGAGAGAACCCGAATTTAGCTGGTTCAACCAGTGGAATCACTGGCACACACCCATCACACGATTTGTACCAATAGATCCCCAAGTTATTTTTATTCCGCCAATGGAATCATTAGTCACCTACACATACACACACAACAGCCGCCAGCGCCAACAAAGACTTGGGTACCAAGTGCTTAATGCCTGACCTCCTATTCAATTCATGTTCGATTCCCCGAAGCTACCCGTTGTACTAACAGCCTGGACTTCTCTACCAGCCAGGACTGATGCTTCAAGTAGTTACTACCTCTATAGACAACAAGGTGCGAACCACTCAATAGGCCGAAGCCTTCCATTCATTCCTCAGAACAAAGGACGACGGAATGGTCGCTGTACTCTGCCTGCAGGCTGACGGTCAGCTACCCGAGACGGTCACCTGACACGATCGCCTTCCTTTCAGCCCCACTGGAGAACCCACTGAATAGCCAGTGCTCAAAGTGGACACTCTCGTCTACCCAGGTCGGCATGTCGGCATGTTCTTGTTACTACCCCCCTAGACATGCGAAACACTTCCCAGTAATTGTCCCTCCTTCAGTATACGACTCGGCGTATTCCCCTCTGGTGATGCCTGAGTTCGCACACTTGAAGAACCCAAGGAACTTGCTCTCAACAACAGCAAAACTACCCTTAATTTGTCTAAATGCTTGAGAACATTCGGCCGACTCATGACACCCCCGTACCTAAGAATGTTGTTCCAATCAACATTTCCTCCAGGACGAATGTTCTCAAATTGGATAAAACAAACTCAGTTGCATGGGTCGGTATAACAGTACTACCCCTATGCTTCAAGACATCACTTCCATCAACATCTCTAACATGGAGAATGTACATCATTAAAACCAATAAATAAATCAAATAGTCCACTGAATCACTCTTTTGTTAGTCATAAACGACTGTGCACAACAGTCAACTCTAAACTGGCTCACATATAATCCGGAACTCCCTCTATAGAGTTATCTATCAGCATGCCCATACATATTGATTAATCATTCTATCCACTGCTAATAATAACACAACCAAGATTAACCCAAGATTCAAATTCAGGGGTGTGGCCCAGCTCACTTAACATCAAAATCAAAATCAGGCGTGTGGCCACAATCCACAAAGACAATATTCAAATTCAGGCGTGTGGCCCAGCTTAGGTAACATCAAAATCAAATTCAGGCGTGTGGCCCAGCCTACGTAACATCAAAATCAAATTCAGGCGTGTGGCCACAATCTGCTCACACGGTCTCACACCCAATATGCAAATCAAACATTTATCCTGATTTCACAGCTTAAGGACATTTTCACACTTTACCGAGCTGTGACAAAACAACATGAGCAAATAGATATCAACCAGAAAAATCATAATCATAACACGTGAGCACGTACTGATCCCCGCTCCATAATGGGCAATGAACAAAAGCAATACATACAGGAAAACATATATCAAAAAATGAAAAATAACACATGAACATAGGCTCAACCCCGCCCTATACTGGGCAATCAAAATCAATAACACAACTGGCCAGCTACATTATTTACACGGTAGCTGTCCGTAACAGATGACTGCTCACACCATCACCACAACAACAGCAGCCCGTAGGCATTGCTCCTACCATTGTTCCACTTCTGTTGCTCACACTACGACGGCAACACCCCGAAGGCATTACTCCAACCCTTGACCTACTTCTACCCCTCTCAATCTTGACTGTAGTTTGTAGCTTGCCAGTACTACCTGGGGCAGGTAGTTTGCACATTCCAGGCTTTACATGAGAGTAGGTGCCCCTTTCACACAATTTAGTCCTTAAAGGAGCGCGTGAAAATCTGCGGTACCCCATTTTAGCCTGTTCAGCAAAACCTTCCTGGCGTTTAGTACCCCTGCCTTTCATTGTCTCAGGGTCTGTAGTTCCAGGATCACGTGAAATGGGCTGTCGCACCCATTCACTGCGACGACGATCATTTTCCCTTTTCAAAATGCAAGGAGATGATCCCTCACTCATCTTCTCCGAACCAGTTTCCCTTCTCCCTGTGGAACTTCCTTGGTTCGAATCCCACTCAGTGCCTACGCCCACTACTTGATGAGCCTTATTTACTTCTCCTTTTTCCAACACTGGCTTGTCTGCTACAAAGAGCTGACTATCCTTGGCAGTTTCTAACGATAGCTGGTCACCTCGACCTTCTTGCCATGCGTTATTACAGCCTCCCTGGTTCCAGCCCAGCTGCCGGTTCCAGTTACTCAGTGGTCCCTCTTCGCCTCGACCCTGAGGTCCGCCACCATGGCTCCTACATTTCTGACTGCCATGGCAACGCCAACAGCTACTTGAACCACCACTACGGCCACCATGGCCTACAGCACCGCCACTACGGCCACCTCCATGGCCCACGGCACCGCCACTACAGCCACCTCCATGGCTTACGGCACCACCATAACGGCCCACTAAACTATCACTGCGACCAATTTCATGGCCCACTGCACCACCACCATGGCCACCTTCATGGCCCACGCTAGTTCTACTACCCGCAGCACCTGTGCACTTCACCTGCTTTCTGTTTACTTTCCAGTAGGAGTTCCTACCCTGTACTACCCTTCCTTTCCCTACTTGACTGGCAGCCTGGTTAGGCTTTGGGAGGATGTACCTACCGCCTAACAAAGCTGGATAGGGGAGATTCTTCTGTACTGCTGCAGTGAGAGTACTCCTGACAAACTCTGACTCTACTCTGACACGGGCTAAAGGTAGCCGATTGACTCTTCCATCTGCATACCGCACGCAGGTGGTTTCCCCTGTATAGTCTGTCTCTCTCACAAAACCGGGTTCTACCATTGCCGCCAGAGTCAATCCTGTATCTAACAAGCAGGTCACCGGTTTCCCGTTTACTACTGCCCTAGTAGTTGGTGGTGGCACTCTGCCTTCCTGTTGAATAGTATCAACGGCAACAACTGAATGTATTCGCAGTCCGCTACAGTCCTTGGCGATATGACCCTCTCGCCCACAGTTAAAACATGTGCGTTTCACCCTAACCTTCTCTTGAGTCCCACTGTTGCCACGGGACTTAGAATCCGCTTCTAACTGTTGTCTCGCCTCCTTTTGGTTGGGAGTCGGCGAATCACTCCCTGACTGTGTGGTCTGGGCATTTCGGGACGACTGATTCGATCCCTTCACCACATTACGCTGATCATGGGCAGCTTCATACCTGTCTGCTACTTTCACTAACTCAAACTGCCTTATCTTCTCTCTTTCTCTTTCCTCTCTTTCCTCTTTATCCCTTTCCTTTCCCGTTCTCTTCTCTCTTTCTCTTTCCGTCTCTTTCTCTCTCTTCTCTTTCCCGTTCTCTTCCTCCTTTTTCCCGTTTCCCTTCCTCTCTCTTCTCTTTCCCGTTCCCTTTCTCTCTCTTCTCTTTCCCGTTCTCTCTCTCTCTCTTCTCTTTCCCGTTCTCTTTCCTCTTTTTTCTTTCCTTCTTCCCTTTCCCTTTGTATTTTCTGAGCCTCGATTACACGGGGCCAGTTCTCATCTACATATGCCTTCAGTTCCGGACCCTTTAGTCCTAAAGCTTTTCCTTCTTCTATGAGGTCCATCTTTTTCAGCGGACCCATTGTCTCAGCACCCTCTTCAGTCGACATTTTGAAGCTATCTAACCCTCGATCAGCTAGCTAATACAACCACAGTAACAAGCAAGATACCCACACGATCACTTGTAAATAAAGCGATCCACACGATCACTCGTAAATAAAGCGATCAATTAGTTGTGCTACACACAATCAACCTCAATAGCAACCAAGTCAAGCAAGTTCAAACAACTGGCACAGTCATGAAAAAAGATCAAAACAATCAACACATGACTAACGTCTTTCCCGGTAAGAAAGAAAAAAAAAGTCTAGGTTTCCACAATTACGACAAATTTCAAATCCTTTAGCAATTGAACAAAACCCAGAAATCAAAATCACTTGTGACTCATTTATGTTCATCCCGGACGAGCCCCCAATTTGTGACGGGTCTCCGACGCTCCCCCTCGTTATTAAAATATGATTTTCATATTCAGGGATGCAGGGGGTTATAGACAGAAGTATTTACGCTTTCACAACCAAAATGCGCTCTCGCATAGGCACACGCACTCTGTCACTCACATCGGGCCCGCACAAAGGTGACGGGAAACCAATAACATTTCATAGAAAGTAATCAACTTTTATTTAACTTGACTCCGAGCCCCCACCCGTCACTACACAACACAACTATCTGTATCATACAACAATGTAAACATCATACAGACAATTTCATAAATCGCATCCCCTGTTCCTCAGTTATTCTTACTTAGCCAGGAAAGACAATATTCCACTATTCTGTTTGCACACTTATAAACTTAAGAGCAAATAAAACGTCCATAACTTGCCAGCATTGCTTGGTTGACCGTCAGTTTCTCTCCTCCCACTGTGCGACTACGAACTGAAGCTGCCACACTGTTGTGTCCTCCCGATTGGCCAAATCCCAGTTGGGAGACACTGGCAACGTAGCTTGAGTCGCACCCTCAGACCAAGTCTCCCGGACTCCACTGCACTTCGCCCTCTCCACGGAAAGGGCTCCTGTCGGCCTCTCCCACAGGTCTTCTCTGGCTGCAAACACCCCACCGTTGTCTGGCAGCTCCCTGTCTAGGCTCCAACAGGCTAACACGTCTTGCTGTCGACCGTCCCCACACGGGAGACAATTCTTCTCGTCGTCGGCTCCGAGGCTACAGCAACCTCCACTGTCTTACGTCCCCACCCAGGAGACAACGAGGCGACAGCAAGCCTCTGCTTCACGCTGTATTTTCTTGAGCCCTCAGCAAGACGGGCGAGTTCACTTTCCCTTAAGTGAGTCACACACTTCCTGGTTTTCCAAGCTCCTTATATTCGTTCTCAAAGAAAGAGAGAACCCGAATTTAGCTGGTTCAACCAGTGGAATCACTGGCACACACCCATCACACGATTTGTACCAATAGATCCCCAAGTTATTTTTATTCCGCCAATGGAATCATTAGTCACCTACACATACACACACAACAGCCGCCAGCGCCAACAAAGACTTGGGTACCAAGTGCTTAATGCCTGACCTCCTATTCAATTCATGTTCGATTCCCCGAAGCTACCCGTTGTACTAACAGCCTGGACTTCTCTACCAGCCAGGACTGATGCTTCAAGTAGTTACTACCTCTATAGACAACAAGGTGCGAACCACTCAATAGGCCGAAGCCTTCCATTCATTCCTCAGAACAAAGGACGACGGAATGGTCGCTGTACTCTGCCTGCAGGCTGACGGTCACCTACCCGAGACGGTCACCTGACACGATCGCCTTCCTTTCAGCCCCACTGGAGAACCCACTGAATAGCCAGTGCTCAAAGTGGACACTCTCGTCTACCCAGGTCGGCATGTCGGCATGTTCTTGTTACTACCCCCCTAGACATGCGAAACACTTCCCAGTAATTGTCCCTCCTTCAGTATACGACTCGGCGTATTCCCCTCTGGTGATGCCTGAGTTCGCACACTTGAAGAACCCAAGGAACTTGCTCTCAACAACAGCAAAACTACCCTTAATTTGTCTAAATGCTTGAGAACATTCGGCCGACTCATGACACCCCCGTACCTAAGAATGTTGTTCCAATCAACATTTCCTCCAGGACGAATGTTCTCAAATTGGATAAAACAAACTCAGTTGCATGGGTCGGTATAACAGTACTACCCCTATGCTTCAAGACATCACTTCCATCAACATCTCTAACATGGAGAATGTACATAATTAAAACCAATAAATAAATCAAATAGTCCACTGAATCACTCTTTTGTTAGTCATAAACGACTGTGCACAACAGTCAACTCTAAACTGGCTCACATATAATCCGGAACTCCCTCTATAGAGTTATCTATCAGCATGCCCATACATATTGATTAATCATTCTATCCACTGCTAATAATAACACAACCATGATTAACCCAAGATTCAAATTCAGGGGTGTGGCCCAGCTCACTTAACATCAAAATCAAAATCAGGCGTGTGGCCACAATCCACAAAGACAATATTCAAATTCAGGCGTGTGGCCCAGCTTAGGTAACATCAAAATCAAATTCAGGCGTGTGGCCCAGCCTACGTAACATCAAAATCAAATTCAGGCGTGTGGCCACAATCTGCTCACACGGTCTCACACCCAATATGCAAATCAAACATTTATCCTGATTTCACAGCTTAAGGACATTTTCACACTTTACCGAGCTGTGACAAAACAACATGAGCAAACAGATATCAACCAGAAAAATCATAATCATAACACGTGAGCACGTACTGATCCCCGCTCCATAATGGGCAATGAACAAAAGCAATACATACAGGAAAACATATATCAAAAAATGAAAAATAACACATGAACATAGGCTCAACCCCGCCCTATACTGGGCAATCAAAATCAATAACACAACTGGCCAGCTACATTATTTACACGGTAGCTGTCCGTAACAGATGACTGCTCACACCATCACCACAACAACAGCAGCCCGTAGGCATTGCTCCTACCATTGTTCCACTTCTGTTGCTCACACTACGACGGCAACACCCCGAAGGCATTACTCCAACCCTTGACCTACTTCTACCCCTCTCAATCTTGACTGTAGTTTGTAGCTTGCCAGTACTACCTGGGGCAGGTAGTTTGCACATTCCAGGCTTTACATGAGAGTAGGTGCCCCTTTCACACAATTTAGTCCTTAAAGGAGCGCGTGAAAATCTGCGGTACCCCATTTTAGCCTGTTCAGCAAAACCTTCCTGGCGTTTAGTACCCCTGCCTTTCATTGTCTCAGGGTCTGTAGTTCCAGGATCACGTGAAATGGGCTGTCGCACCCATTCACTGCGACGACGATCATTTTCCCTTTTCAAAATGCAAGGAGATGATCCCTCACTCATCTTCTCCGAACCAGTTTCCCTTCTCCCTGTGGAACTTCCTTGGTTCGAATCCCACTCAGTGCCTACGCCCACTACTTGATGAGCCTTATTTACTTCTCCTTTTTCCAACATTGGCTTGTCTGCTACAAAGAGCTGACTATCCTTGGCAGTTTCTAACGATAGCTGGTCACCTCGACCTTCTTGCCATGCGTTATTACAGCCTCCCTGGTTCCAGCCCAGCTGCCGGTTCCAGTTACTCAGTGGTCCCTCTTCGCCTCGACCCTGAGGTCCGCCACCATGGCTCCTACATTTCTGACTGCCATGGCAATGCCAACAGCTACTTGAACCACCACTACGGCCACCATGGCCTACAGCACCGCCACTACGGCCACCTCCATGGCCCACGGCACCGCCACTACAGCCACCTCCATGGCTTACGGCACCACCATAACGGCCCACTAAACTATCACTGCGACCAATTTCATGGTCCACTGCACCACCACCATGGCCACCTTCATGGCCCACGCTAGTTCTACTACCCGCAGCACCTGTGCACTTCACCTGCTTTCTGTTTACTTTCCAGTAGGAGTTCCTACCCTGTACTACCCTTCCTTTCCCTACTTGACTGGCAGCCTGGTTAGGCTTTGGGAGGATGTACCTACCGCCTAACAAAGCTGGATAGGGGAGATTCTTCTGTACTGCTGCAGTGAGAGTACTCCTGACAAACTCTGACTCTACTCTGACACGGGCTAAAGGTAGCCGATTGACTCTTCCATCTGCATACCGCACGCAGGTGGTTTCCCCTGTATAGTCTGTCTCTCTCACAAAACCGGGTTCTACCATTGCCGCCAGAGTCAATCCTGTATCTAACAAGCAGGTCACCGGTTTCCCGTTTACTACTGCCCTAGTAGTTGGTGGTGGCACTCTGCCTTCCTGTTGAATAGTATCAACGGCAACAACTGAATGTATTCGCAGTCCGCTACAGTCCTTGGCGATATGACCCTCTCGCCCACAGTTAAAACATGTGCGTTTCACCCTAACCTTCTCTTGAGTCCCACTGTTGCCACGGGACTTAGAATCCGCTTCTAACTGTTGTCTCGCCTCCTTTTGGTTGGGAGTCGGCGAATCACTCCCTGACTGTGTGGTCTGGGCATTTCGGGACGACTGATTCGATCCCTTCACCACATTACGCTGATCATGGGCAGCTTCATACCTGTCTGCTACTTTCACTAACTCCTCTAAACTTCCTAATTCTCTTTCTGCCAAGAATACTGTGAGATCCTTCCGACAAGTGGAGAGAACTTGCTCCTTAACGATCTCCTCCCTCAAGGATTCAAAAGTTTGTTCGATGTTTCCTAACCTTATCCATTTATCAAAGAGCCCTAAGCCGATAAAGGAACTGTACGTGTGTCTCACCTGATTTACGAACGGTTTCTCTGAACAGTTTCCTATACCTATCGGCGGTTACCTGGTACCTCTGAAACAAAGCATCGCGCACCAACTCATAATCTGTCTGTTTTTCCGGTGGTAAGCAGAAAAAAGCATCCCTAGCTTTGGGTGTCAGCAGCGCAGACAAATTTGTGGCCCACCGTTCTTCGGGTAAGCCCTGATCTTTGGCAATCCTTTCAAATTGCGAAATGAAATCCTCTAAATGGTCCGGATTATCATCAAACTTTGGCATATTGATCAAGGGACTGACATGTGGTGCAAAGTTCGCTTGGGGTTTTGCGTCCACGTCCCGTTCTTTCTCCAACTTTAATTTTTCTAACTCAAACTGCCTTATCTTCTCTCTTTCTTTCCTCTCTTTCCTCTTTATCCCTTTCTCTTTCCCGTTCTCTTTCTCTCTCTTCTCTTTCCCGTTCTCTTTCTCTCTCTTCTCTTTCCCGTTCTCTCTCCTCCTTTTCCCGTTCCCTTCCTCTCTCTTCTCTTTCCCGTTCCCTTTCTCTCTCTTCTCTTTCCCGTTCTCTCTCTCTCTCTTCTCTTTCCCGTTCTCTTTCCTCTTTTTTCTTTCCTTCTTCCCTTTCCCTTTGTATTTTCTGAGCCTCGATTACACGGGGCCAGTTCTCATCTACATATGCCTTCAGTTCCGGACCCTTTAGTCCTAAAGCTTTTCCTTCTTCTATGAGGTCCATCTTTTTCAGCGGACCCATTGTCTCAGCACCCTCTTCAGTCGACATTTTGAAGCTATCTAACCCTCGATCAGCTAGCTAATACAACCACAGTAACAAGCAAGATATCCACACGATCACTTGTAAATAAAGCGATCCACACGATCACTCGTAAATAAAGCGATCAATTAGTTGTGCTACACACAATCAACCTCAATAGCAACCAAGTCAAGCAAGTTCAAACAACTGGCACAGTCATGAAAAAAGATCAAAACAATCAACACATGACTAACGTCTTTCCCGGTAAGAAAGAAAAAAAAAGTCTAGGTTTCCACAATTACGACAAATTTCAAATCCTTTAGCAATTGAACAAAACCCAGAAATCAAAATCACTTATGACTCATTTATGTTCATCCCGGACGAGCCCCCAATTTGTGACGGGTCTCCGACGCTCCCCCTCGTTATTAAAATATGATTTTCATATTCAGGGATGCAGGGGGTTATAGACAGAAGTATTTACGCTTTCACAACCAAAATGCGCTCTCGCATAGGCACACGCACTCTGTCACTCACATCGGGCCCGCACAAAGGTGACGGGAAACCAATAACATTTCATAGAAAGTAATCAACTTTTATTTAACTTGACTCCGAGCCCCCACCCGTCACTACACAACACAACTATCTGTATCATACAACAATGTAAACATCATACAGACAATTTCATAAATCGCATCCCCTGTTCCTCAGTTATTCTTACTTAGCCAGGAAAGACAATATTCCACTATTCTGTTTGCACACTTATAAACTTAAGAGCAAATAAAACGTCCATAACTTGCCAGCATTGCTTGGTTGACCGTCAGTTTCTCTCCTCCCACTGTGCGACTACGAACTGAAGCTGCCACACTGTTGTGTCCTCCCGATTGGCCAAATCCCAGTTGGGGGACACTGGCAACGTAGCTTGAGTCGCACCCTCAGACCGAGTCTCCCGGACTCCACTGCACTTCGCCCTCTCCACGGAAAGGGCTCCTGTCGGCCTCTCCCACAGGTCTTCTCTGGCTGCAAACACCCCACCGTTGTCTGGCAGCTCCCTGTCTAGGCTCCAACAGGCTAACACGTCTTGCTGTCGACCGTCCCCACACGGGAGACAATTCTTCTCGTCGTCGGCTCCGAGGCTACAGCAACCTCCACTGTCTTACGTCCCCACCCAGGAGACAACGAGGCGACAGCAAGCCTCTGCTTCACGCTGTATTTTCTTGAGCCCTCAGCAAGACGGGCGAGTTCACTTTCCCTTAAGTGAGTCACACACTTCCTGGTTTTCCAAGCTCCTTATATTCGTTCTCAAAGAAAGAGAGAACCCGAATTTAGCTGGTTCAACCAATGGAATCACTGGCACACACCCATCACACGATTTGTACCAATAGATCCCCAAGTTATTTTTATTCCGCCAATGGAATCATTAGTCACCTACACATACACACACAACAGCCGCCAGCGCCAACAAAGACTTGGGTACCAAGTGCTTAATGCCTGACCTCCTATTCAATTCATGTTCGATTCCCCGAAGCTACCCGTTGTACTAACAGCCTGGACTTCTCTACCAGCCAGGACTGATGCTTCAAGTAGTTACTACCTCTATAGACAACAAGGTGCGAACCACTCAATAGGCCGAAGCCTTCCATTCATTCCTCAGAACAAAGGACGACGGAATGGTCGCTGTACTCTGCCTGCAGGCTGACGGTCACCTACCCGAGACGGTCACCTGACACGATCGCCTTCCTTTCAGCCCCACTGGAGAACCCACTGAATAGCCAGTGCTCAAAGTGGACACTCTCGTCTACCCAGGTCGGCATGTCGGCATGTTCTTGTTACTACCCCCCTAGACATGCGAAACACTTCCCAGTAATTGTCCCTCCTTCAGTATACGACTCGGCGTATTCCCCTCTGGTGATGCCTGAGTTTGCACACTTGAAGAACCCAAGGAACTTGCTCTCAACAACAGCAAAACTACCCTTAATTTGTCTAAATGCTTGAGAACATTCGGCCGACTCATGACACCCCCGTACCTAAGAATGTTGTTCCAATTAACATTTCCTCCAGGACGAATGTTCTCAAATTGGATAAAACAAACTCAGTTGCATGGGTCGGTATAACAGTACTACCCCTATGCTTCAAGACATCACTTCCATCAACATCTCTAACATGGAGAATGTACATAATTAAAACCAATAAATAAATCAAATAGTCCACTGAATCACTCTTTTGTTAGTCATAAACGACTGTGCACAACAGTCAACTCTAAACTGGCTCACATATAATCCGGAACTCCCTCTATAGAGTTATCTATCAGCATGCCCATACATATTGATTAATCATTCTATCCACTGCTAATAATAACACAACCATGATTAACCCAAGATTCAAATTCAGGGGTGTGGCCCAGCTCACTTAACATCAAAATCAAAATCAGGCGTGTGGCCACAATCCACAAAGACAATATTCAAATTCAGGCGTGTGGCCCAGCTTAGGTAACATCAAAATCAAATTCAGGCGTGTGGCCCAGCCTACGTAACATCAAAATCAAATTCAGGCGTGTGGCCACAATCTGCTCACACGGTCTCACACCCAATATGCAAATCAAACATTTATCCTGATTTCACAGCTTAAGGACATTTTCACACTTTACCGAGCTGTGACAAAACAACATGAGCAAACAGATATCAACCAGAAAAATCATAATCATAACACGTGAGCACGTACTGATCCCCGCTCCATAATGGGCAATGAACAAAAGCAATACATACAGGAAAACATATATCAAAAAATGAAAAATAACACATGAACATAGGCTCAACCCCGCCCTATACTGGGCAATCAAAATCAATAACACAACTGGCCAGCTACATTATTTACACGGTAGCTGTCCGTAACAGATGACTGCTCACACCATCACCACAACAACAGCAGCCCGTAGGCATTGCTCCTACCATTGTTCCACTTCTGTTGCTCACACTACGACGGCAACACCCCGAAGGCATTACTCCAACCCTTGACCTACTTCTACCCCTCTCAATCTTGACTGTAGTTTGTAGCTTGCCAGTACTACCTGGGGCAGGTAGTTTGCACATTCCAGGCTTTACATGAGAGTAGGTGCCCCTTTCACACAATTTAGTCCTTAAAGGAGCGCGTGAAAATCTGCGGTACCCCATTTTAGCCTGTTCAGCAAAACCTTCCTGGCGTTTAGTACCCCTGCCTTTCATTGTCTCAGGGTCTGTAGTTCCAGGATCACGTGAAATGGGCTGTCGCACCCATTCACTGCGACGACGATCATTTTCCCTTTTCAAAATGCAAGGAGATGATCCCTCACTCATCTTCTCCGAACCAGTTTCCCTTCTCCCTGTGGAACTTCCTTGGTTCGAATCCCACTCAGTGCCTACGCCCACTACTTGATGAGCCTTATTTACTTCTCCTTTTTCCAACACT
This sequence comes from Conus canariensis, assembly GCA_033310375.1. Taxonomy (NCBI): domain Eukaryota; kingdom Metazoa; phylum Mollusca; class Gastropoda; order Neogastropoda; family Conidae; genus Conus; species Conus canariensis. Next base: position 5,005,197 of record CM065718.1, on the reverse strand, counting down.
GGCTTGTCTGCTACAAAGAGCTGACTATCCTTGGCAGTTTCTAACGATAGCTGGTCACCTCGACCTTCTTGCCATGCGTTATTACAGCCTCCCTGGTTCCAGCCCAGCTGCCGGTTCCAGTTACTCAGTGGTCCCTCTTCGCCTCGACCCTGAGGTCCGCCACCATGGCTCCTACATTTCTGACTGCCATGGCAACGCCAACAGCTACTTGAACCACCACTACGGCCACCATGGCCTACAGCACCGCCACTACGGCCACCTCCATGGCCCACGGCACCGCCACTACAGCCACCTCCATGGCTTACGGCACCACCATAACGGCCCACTAAACTATCACTGCGACCAATTTCATGGTCCACTGCACCACCACCATGGCCACCTTCATGGCCCACGCTAGTTCTACTACCCGCAGCACCTGTGCACTTCACCTGCTTTCTGTTTACTTTCCAGTAGGAGTTCCTACCCTGTACTACCCTTCCTTTCCCTACTTGACTGGCAGCCTGGTTAGGCTTTGGGAGGATGTACCTACCGCCTAACAAAGCTGGATAGGGGAGATTCTTCTGTACTGCTGCAGTGAGAGTACTCCTGACAAACTCTGACTCTACTCTGACACGGGCTAAAGGTAGCCGATTGACTCTTCCATCTGCATACCGCACGCAGGTGGTTTCCCCTGTATAGTCTGTCTCTCTCACAAAACCGGGTTCTACCATTGCCGCCAGAGTCAATCCTGTATCTAACAAGCAGGTCACCGGTTTCCCGTTTACTACTGCCCTAGTAGTTGGTGGTGGCACTCTGCCTTCCTGTTGAATAGTATCAACGGCAACAACTGAATGTATTCGCAGTCCGCTACAGTCCTTGGCGATATGACCCTCTCGCCCACAGTTAAAACATGTGCGTTTCACCCTAACCTTCTCTTGAGTCCCACTGTTGCCACGGGACTTAGAATCCGCTTCTAACTGTTGTCTCGCCTCCTTTTGGTTGGGAGTCGGCGAATCACTCCCTGACTGTGTGGTCTGGGCATTTCGGGACGACTGATTCGATCCCTTCACCACATTACGCTGATCATGGGCAGCTTCATACCTGTCTGCTACTTTCACTAACTCCTCTAAACTTCCTAATTCTCTTTCTGCCAAGAATACTGTGAGATCCTTCCGACAAGTGGAGAGAATTTGCTCCTTAACGATCTCCTCCCTCAAGGATTCAAAAGTTTGTTCGATGTTTCCTAACCTTATCCATTTATCAAAGAGAGCCCTAAGCCGATAAAGGAACTGTACGTGTGTCTCACCTGATTTACGAACGGTTTCTCTGAACAGTTTCCTATACCTATCGGCGGTTACCTGGTACCTCTGAAACAAAGCATCGCGCACCGACTCATAATCTGTCTGTTTTTCCGGTGGTAAGCAGAAAAAAGCATCCCTAGCTTTGGGTGTCAGCAGCGCAGACAAATTTGTGGCCCACCGTTCTTCGGGTAAGCCCTGATCTTTGGCAATCCTTTCAAATTGCGAAATGAAATCCTCTAAATGGTCCGGATTATCATCAAACTTTGGCATATTGATCAAGGGACTGACATGTGGTGCAAAGTTCGCTTGGGGTTTTTGCGTCCACGTCCCGTTCTTTCTCCAACTTTAATTTTTCTAACTCAAACTGCCTTATCTTCTCTCTTTCTCTTTCCTCTCTTTCCTCTTTATCCCTTTCTCTTTCCCGTTCTCTTTCTCTCTCTTCTCTTTCCCGTTCTCTTTCTCTCTCTTCTCTTTCCCGTTCTCTCTCCTCCTTTTCCCGTTCCCTTCCTCTCTCTTCTCTTTCCCGTTCCCTTTCTCTCTCTTCTCTTTCCCGTTCTCTCTCTCTCTCTTCTCTTTCCCGTTCTCTTTCCTCTTTTTTCTTTCCTTCTTCCCTTTCCCTTTGTATTTTCTGAGCCTCGATTACACGGGGCCAGTTCTCATCTACATATGCCTTCAGTTCCGGACCCTTTAGTCCTAAAGCT
>CM065718.1:4970716-4998216 GCA_033310375.1 Conus canariensis | reverse complement strand
ACATCAATATAAATTTTTAGTACATTGTCTTTTTAATCGGTTACTGACACCAAAGACTTTTAAGTTTTAGTTTCCATTAAATCTAACATCTTATATTACTAGCTTAATTGTTTTCTTAGTGATTACATACTTTGATTGCATTGTCTATCTGTCTGCCTGTCTGTCTGTCTGTCTGTCTCTCTCTCTCTCTCTCTCTCTCTCTCTCTCACTCACTCTCTCTCTCATCGTCCGACACTCCCTCTATCTATCTATCTATCTAATCTATCTATCTACCTATCTATCTGTCTATCTATCTATCTATTATCTATCTATCTATCTATCTATCTATCTATCTCTCTAAATCATTATGATCTGATCACTGATACTGCCTCAACTGTTTTCATGTCTAATGCTTTGTTGAAGAAAACAGTAATTTGTATTGCTGTCTCTGTTTCCCGGTGTTCATGATTTGATCGTATTCGTCGATTTGATGTAGAACTTTACGATCAGTATTCATATCATTTCTCCATTTCCCTTCCTAGGGGGCTGAGACCTAGTTGAATGAAATGTATTCATATTTGTATCGTATTCTCTCTCTCTCTCTCTCTCTCTCTCTCTCTCTCTCTCTCTCTCTCTCTCTCTCTCTCTCTCTCTCTCTCTCTCTCTCTCTCTCTCTCTCCCCTCACCCGTTTCTTCTCCCTCCACTTCCGTACACCCTATCAGGCCTTAAATGTCTTTCCCAGCAGCAACCAGAGATGCATCCACCACATCACTGATGAAATACGCGGCAGTCGCAGCATCCCATTTTCCGCCGACGTCTGTAGGAGAGCCAGTCGTCCACTCCCATCACAAACCGTGCTCTGTTGAAGAGGAGGGTGTGTCTGCCTAACGTCGTTTGAAACTGCTCACGATTGTTTTGTTTTGTTTTGTTTTTGGTGGATTTGGTTATGTTTGTTTATTTGTGTTTGTTTGTTTCTTTGTTTTGTGTTGCAGGCTTTTTCTTTGTGTGTTTGTTTCTTTGTTTTGTGTTGCTGGCTTTTTCCTTTGTGTGTTTGTTTCTTTGTTTTGTGTTGCAGGCTTTTTCTTTGTGTGTTTGTTTATGTTTCTGGTTGTTGTTGTTGTTGTTCTTTGTTGTTTTTGCATAACGTGATAGAGAAAATAGAGTAAGAATAGAACTCGCTGACACGACAAATTCATGTTTCTTGTTTGTTTGTTTGTTTGTTCGTTTGGTTTTGGTTTTTTCTCTTTTTTTTTCAAACCACACCAGCGAATAGGCGGTATAGTGGATACCACATAACCTACGAGGTAAGGTAAGGTAATGTTGCTTATAGCCCAGCCGACCGCAAAGGGCCATATCATGGCTGTCACCACCTTCATATCAACTCACAAGTCATCAAAAAAAACTTTCACACATCTCTTTAAAATACATCATCTAAAAATGTACCAGAAACTTCTTTAAAAATCTTTCTTCCGTAAAATCTTAGATCAGATGAAAAATGTTAATCTCGAAATGAAAGGATCTCCAGTTCATTTTTGTTAGTCTTCAATGGGTTGGGGTTTTTGTTAACGCTTTTCACTAGTAGAAAGAAACTCTGTGAAGACCTCACCCCCAACCCTCCTATCCCTCACATAAGTGTTTTGGCGCTGGATTCCTTACACTCTGAGGGTCATGTCTCCTAGATGCTCTTCTGGTGCTAGAATCGTTTTCCTGGCGTTGCCGGGATTCGAACCTGCGCCTTGTGGATGAAACAGCGTCTCAAGGGGGTGGCTTTAAGACAGGTGTCTTACCCATATTGCTATCGGACACCTTTTCTAAGTTGGGAATTTGAAGCTGTGTGAAGTTCCATTTTGTGAGTTTGATCCTTTCTGCTTTCATATGACAAGGCACTTACGCACACACGCACACATGCACACACTCACTCACGCGCGCCCGCATTCCCTCATATGCACAAACAAGGCGCGCACACTCCCATGTACGTACTGAAGGCGGGAGGGAAAGATGAACCTCGACAGGCACGAGAGAGAGAGAGAGAGAGAGAGAGAGAGAGAGAGAGAGAGAGAGAGAGAGAGAGAGAGAGAGAGAGAGAGAGCGTGGTGATTCTCGTCTTAACCCATTCCAGTACTTTTAATTTCCCTCTTCAGTCCATCACAGAAGAGGGAAGGAGCAACACCTTGTGACTCCGCGGGTTGTCTGGCGTTTCTGCGAATGATAGTCAGGGCCTGGAGATGGTCAGAGTCACTGTCATTCCTCTTCTCTACAACAGCAGCAGCCGCAGCAGAGACCAAACAACAACAACAACAACAGCAACAACTGCTAGAACACACGTCCGCGCGCGTTCACCCCACACACACACACACACACACACACACACACACACACACACACACACACACACACACATGAACACACATACACATTTACGTGTGCGTACACACACACACACACACACACACACACACACACACACACACACACACACACACACACACACACACACATGCACACACTCATGGCGCGCGCACGCACGCGCGCACGCAAGCACACGTACGTATGTACCCACACGCAGAGAGAGAGAGAGAGAGAGAGAGAGAGAGGAAGGGAGCGAGGGAGGGAGAAAGAGAGAGATTTCTCCTACGATCCACCTTAAAGACGTCTAGTCTATAATCCTGTGTTTCTTTTCTGATGAACAAATGTTCTCGTAAACCAAAACATAAAACGAATTGGGAAGAAATAAACAGTGAAAAGGCCTACATAAGCAGCAAAAGAAAAGCAATCAGAGAGACGAAAATGTCAAACTAAACGGAAATGGAAAGGAGAGAGAATTAAAGGGAAAAAAATGAATAAAAGAAATGAAAGAAAAAGAAAGTGAGAGGGAGAAAGGAAAAGATGAAGGGATAGTGGGACAGGGAGGGGTGAGGGCTAGGGAAGGGGGGGGTAGGAGGGAGGAGGGCTAGGGAAGGGGGGGTAAGAGGGAGGAGGGCTAGGGAAGGCGGGGGGGGGGGGGGTAGGAGGGAGGAGTTAACAAAAAGATGAGGAAAGGGAAATGAGATGTTTTGATGGATGCAAGGAAAATAAACCTGAATCATAAATGGGTTGAGAAAACAGTCATACATCGTAGAGAGAGAGAGAGAGAGAGAGAGAGAGAGAGAGAGAGAGAGAGAGAGAGAGAGAGAGAGGAGAGAGAGAGAGAGAGAGAAGGGGAGAGAGAGAGAGATGAATGTGAAAAAAGTCACAAGCACACACATTCACACACGCGCGCGCACGCAAGCTAGCGAGCAAGATTAATAGACTTGATCTTCTCATGAAGAGTCTGAAAGTGAGTTCTTGAACAAGAACATTCATATAAAAAAAATTCTACACACACACACACACACACACACACACACACACACACACACACACACACAAACACACACACACACACACACACACACACACACACACACACACACACACACACACACACACACACACACTGGCTACAGGCGTTTGGACGGAAACTTATAAACATGGGTTCGTAAGCATTCACGCAAAAAGGCGCACGCACAGAGAGAGAGAGAGAAGAGAGAGAAGAGAGAGAGAGAGAGAGAAGAGAGAGAGAGAGAGAGAGAGAGAGAGAGAGAGAGGAGAGAGAGAGAGGGTGCGAGGGGAGGAGGAGACACATCCAAGAAAACACGATCGCTGTCAGAAGAAAAATCAGAGTGGAAACCTAATTTTCACGAAAATACAATAATGTGTAAATAATAAACTATACGCGTGACATTATTCAATCGGCATGGAAGAAATCGCCCCCAACGCCATCGTATTTTATAGAATAAAACCATTTTGAAAAGAAAACATGCCATCCATCAAATTTGACAGAGTACACATTGCACAACATGCAGAGAGACCAAATTTTGCAGAAATAAACTTCAATAGACATTGTTGAATGGAATGCGTACAGAATTAGCGTGGATTTATTCCTAAACATAAGGATTGGAGTTCCACTCATCAAACCTCGTGTTTTAAGCTAAAATATCCAGGCATCGATTATTCTAAAAACAAATGAAGCCAAAATAACAAATCAAGACAGAAAACAAAATGCAGGATAACGCTTATCTAAAAGCATGATACGTAACACATAGGTGAATTTTGACAGATATGCCTCCGACAGATGTCATAAATAACAAAGATTTGTTCTTTCAAAATGCACACAAAACAACGCTCTCCATACAGCGGCTTGCTGGAGAAACGGAATCATCTCAAATCCTTTCTGAAAGAAAGATTGCTGTAGAAAATCGTATAGTTTAGACACAGGTGTTTATGCATCACGCTGCGGCAACCTTTTCTTTTTTACCTTCACAAAATTAAATGGTTCCAGGAAGCATGTGACAACGACAAGAATTCTGGGAGGTTCGGTAACAATTCTTGAAATGCTAACATACTGTTGGAATGTTCAGATTCTCAGAATGACTGAGAAACCAATACAATGTAATGCAATTTACTGTTAGTTTCTCTTTCATGATGACCAGCCGACCTCAAGGGGGCTTTCCGAGCTATCGACACGCTGAAGACACTCCTGTTGTGCAGAGAAGAACCACCTCAGATGTACAGATACACAGAGAAGAACCACCTCAGATGTACAGATACACAGAGAAGAACCACCTCAGATGTACAGATACACAGAGAAGAACCACCTCAGATGTACAGATACACAGAGAAGAACCACTCAGATGTACAGATACACAGGAAGGAACAGCTCAGGTGTACAGATACACAGAGAAGAAACACCTCAGATGTACAGATACACAGAGAAGAACCACCTCAGATGTACAGATACACAGAGAAGAACCACCTCAGATGTACAGATACACAGAGAAGAACCACCTCAGATGTACAGATACACAGGGAAGGAACAGCTCAGGTGTACAGATACACAGAGAAGGAACACCTCAGATGTACAGATACACAGAGAAGAACCACCTCAGATGTACAGATACACAGAGATGAAACACCTCAGATGTACAGATACACAGAGAAGAACCACCTCAGATGTACAGATACACAGAGAAGAACCACCTCAGATGTACAGATACACAGGGAAGGAACAGCTCAGATGTACAGATACACAGAGAGGGAACACCTCAGATGTACAGATACACAGAGAAGGAACAGCTCAGATGTACAGATACACAGAGAAGGAACAGCTCAGATGTACAGATGCACAGAGAAGGAACAGCTCAGATGTACAGATACACAGAGAAGGAACAGCTCAGATGTACAAATACACAGAGAAGGAACAGCTCAGATGTACAGATACACAGAGAAGGAACAGCTCAGATGTACAGATACACAGAGAAGGAACAGCTCAGATGTACAGATACACAGAGAAGGAACAGCTCAGATGTACAAATACACAGAGAAGAACCACCTCAGATGTACAGATACACAGGTAATGGAGCTGCAAAGTGAGGCGACTGCAGGCGGAAATCTAAACAAATTTTAAATATTAATGTTAGCGCACCGCCCCCCCCCCCCCCCCCCCCCAAATTTTTTTAAACGTGGACAAAGGAATCACAAGACAAAACACGACGCGTTTCGACAGCCTATCTTGCACTGAAGTGGATGAATATAAGTGATTGCTCGTTGATTTTCATTGTCCTGATTGTTATGTTTCTTGCCTGAAGAAGACTAAGAGGTCGAAACGCGTCGTGTTTTGTTTCGTGATTCGTTTGTCCACGGTTTTTTTTTGTTTTTTTTTTTTTGTTTTTTGTTTTTGTTTTTTTGCGGTGCGCTAACATTGATATTTAAAATGTATACAGTGTAATGGTTGAAGTCCCACAGCAGAATGGCCTATGGCCAATGAACTGCCAGACAGTCACCTTTCTAGGGCGCTTACATGATGGAAGGTTGGGGCCTATCCATCTCCTTTCGCCGCCTGTAAACTTCCCGCAGCTCTACTCGTAGACCGCTGGATGGACAGAGAGCGTTAATGGAATGCCCTGTGCGTGCCTGCACCCTATGTGAACACAGCGCAGGCTTCCAAGGGTGGTGCAGGATTACACCCAGCTGGTTTGCATGGAAGTTGAGGACGGTACTTCCCTGGGTCCTGCCCGTACGTTCGGTTGTATCTTTTTCTTCCCGCAACTGAAACAGATACCCGTACACTGCTGGACGGACGGAGAGGATTTCCAGGCCGACCCAGTGAGCGGCTCGCAGTCGGTACATCAGCTCCGCAGACAGGTGCTTAACAAGTTGGGCTGCGGGTCCCTCTGAATATTCATTATCTACCGCAATTGATAGCACGATTTCACTGTTGGCATCCTGAAGGAGGATAATGCCTAGCCGTGCTCACTGCGACAGCTATTCTGTTCTGTTTGCCACAATCAGTTAGATAAATGAAAACTATAGCTATACTTCAAAATAGACATCAAAAGGCAAAAGCAAACAAAAGGCAAATAGCACTGCAGGATGAACAGTTAGTATTCATTCCAGTGGATTGAATGTCATTTAGTAGTCGCCAAACTACAAAAAAAAGTACAATACATTTGTAACATGTTACCAGAAAAAAACAAGAGAGGACAGTTGCCCATCCGACTCACGTGCAACGTGTGCCATGATATTATCAGGGAAGTCAATCCCAAACTTGGTGGCATCGAGAAAAGATGGTCAGGACAGCGCTATCTTTGATGTAGTTGAGTAGTCGTCTGTCTGCATTCCAGTGGAAGGCAGTGAGTGGAATGGAGAGTGGTGGGAAGGCTGTCTGGAGATGCATACTAAAGGCGAGTCACTGATCCGGGCAAGGCTGGCTGTAGTCAGTTACACGGATACTTGTAGCCCAGACCTGTTCCGTATGTTCGTGACCATCTCATGTGGCCAGACGATGTCGCAGCATTGTCGTTGTTTTATCGCTTCGTGTTTCGTTTGGACATGCAGTTACATCTTTTGTTAGATTTTGAGTATGTATTTTTACCATGTTCTTAATGTTCTTTGAACCAGAAGTTCTTTTTTTTTCAAATCAGTTGGGATGGCTACGAAAAAATGCAAAAAGACGTGTTTGTTTTTTTTTTGTTTGTTTTTTTTTGTTTTGTTTTTTTGTTTTTTGTTCGATCTGTTTTGATTTTTTTTTTATGAATATCTAATCAAACGTTACGTGTGTTGCTTCAGTGTATATTTTATTTGCTATTCATAATCTGGATTTCCGCCACGTTTATCAACGTTTTCTTTTTTTTTAACTAGGCACAGAGACAACGCTACGATGTATTGGTATTGTTTTGTGACTATCATGGTGGAACCAAAGTAAGGCAGCTTAATTTATTACCCTTGTGGGGCTTCAATTCCTCTTCACATTACAAAATAATGAATTCTTACTTTGAAATATTTGGCAAGATTCATTCCTATTTTACCCATCTTTATTCTATATATTCTAAGGTATATATTTTCATCTTCTTGTCAGAAATGGCACTACGTGGTTGTTGTTCCTGCTGCTGGCTGTGGTGGCGGTGGTGTCCATGCGTCGTGCTAAATACTGCACTGCAGTGGCTGTGGTGGCGGTGATGTCCATGCGTCGTGCTAAATACTGCACTGCAGTGGTTGTGGTGACAGTTGTGTCCATACGTCGTGCCAAATACTGCTCGGCAGTTGCTGTCAGTTGAGGCCCATGACCCGAAACAAAAACAACAATAAATGGCTTTTACCGGTTGGCTGCTGATGACGTTACGGGTCACTGGACTCTCTATTGTCTGTGTCTTCCTATGGCCGGAGGTGAGGGGAAAGGTGGGGGGTGGGGGGTAAAAGCATATAACAGACAGGGAAAAGGTGGGGGGTGGGGGTATAAAAGCATATAACAGACAGGTTAAAGGCCGCTTCACACCGCCCGAAGATCTGGAATGAACGTTTCTTGTTATGTTTGACATTCAGATATGTGTGACACTACCCATGTGAGCAAATCCTTCCTCTTTTGTCCGAACAGCTGAATGAAGCTCGTCATGTTTATCTTTCTCAAGCCCAAAGTCGAGCAGCACAAATGATTTTAGCACAAGTGCGAGCAGCATCAAATGATCTTTCTCAGCACACAAAGTGCGAGCAGCATCAAATGATCTTTCTCAAGCACACAAAGTGCGAGCAGCATCAAATGATCTTTCTCAAGCACACAAAGTGCGAGCAGCATCAAATGATCTTTCTCAAGCACACAAAGTGCGAGCAGCATCAAATGATCTTTCTCAAGCACACAAAGTGCGAGCAGCATCAAATGATCTTTTCGGAGCACACGAAAGTGCGAGCAGCATCAAATGATCGAGGAAAGGGTGCCAGATATTTGTGTGTAAATGAGACCTTGGTGAAATCGTTAGTGGATACGTATCAGCTGATTGTCATGTAAACAATGCGTCTGCTTCTGGCTCTCTCCACTGTGGTCTCTGTTGATGTAAACGTAGATTTTGACATATCTTCAGACCATACTTTTATCATGAGTATCAAATATGTGGTGGGTGGGGGGGGGGGGGGGGGGGGGGGGGGGGGGGGGGGGCGGGGGGGGGGGGGGGGCAAGGGGCGCTAGATGTTCGTTTCCAAATACACCGATGTAAACATCGCCTGTTTTCGAAGTTGAAGCCTTTTCGTCCATATTCAACAGACATGCAGACACTTATTCCTATTTTACCTACTTTCAAAGTATTTCCATCGTGTGTATTCACCGAAATTATTTCTCTCACTTTGCTTTCACCTGGCTAAACTTAGCACAGCTTGCTCACCAGCCTCCATTTTATAGAGTTTCATCTGCTATGGTTGATTCAAGGTTTAATGTGGTGGACAACAGCGTAAGACCCCAAAACAGTAGTGAAATCAGGTTCACCTGAAGACTAGAATTACCCCTCTGTTCAACTGGTCCACAGTCCACAAGCGACTTGGTGGTGATCCCCAAATCGGGAAAGTCCAGAACCGCTAAACATGTCTGACAGTCGCTCTGGTCGGAACGACATTAGCACAGTGAGTTTCAAAGGGAGGTGACTGCAGGCGGAAACTGAAACAAACTGAACAGAAAAATGACTGTACCGCCCGACGGAAGAGACAAACAAATTACATGACAAAACACGTCGCGTTTCGACCTCTTTGGTCTTCTTCAGGCAAGGCTAACAACATTGAAGACAATGAAAACGAAGAACGACAATCATTTGCCTCTTGAAATTGGGCGCAAAATGGATGTGGAATGTTTTGTCTTGTAATTTGTCTGCTTGTTCTGTCTGGCAGTATTGTAGTTTTCTTTAAAGCATTAGCACAGGTATAGCTGTCCATGAGACAGTCATCAGGCTACAAATTAGGAAGGATCTGAAGCACTGATTTACACGGATTATATCTTTTAAAAAAAAACGTGGTCAGTTATCCCAAAGACTGTATGACACATTCTTTTCTTAGCTTTTCTCTACGTATGTTTCTCATTGCCAAACAGCGCTTCAGCGACTTTCGTCTTGCCTTCTCTTTGAGGCGGCCTCACGCGGCACAGGACCATCGCCATCCGAACGAAGGAACGAACGAACGAAATGCTGTTTAATGAGAGAAAAGAATAAGCACAAGTCAGTGGCTTTTTTTTTTCATCCAGCCCTCAAACAATACGTGGAAGAAATCATTGCATCGAACTGCATATAAACTCATAAACAACTGAAGAAATGACGAACGAGACAACAACAACAACAACAACAACAACACAATAAACAACAATGAATACATAGCAATTTAGAATAAGAATCCATCTGAAGAAATGACGAACGAGACAACAACAACAACAACAACAACAACAACAACAACAATAAACAACAATGAATACATAGCAATTTAGAATAAGAATCCATCTGAAGAAATGACGAACGAGACAACAACAACAACAACAACAATAAACAACAATGAATACATAGCAATTTAGAATAAGACAATGCACAATATAACTAGAGGACGAGAGTGTGGGAGAGAGGGAGGGGGCGTGAAGTAGGCCGCCTGGTGGCCTGAAGACAGACCTTTTGAAGGGGAAAGACGCGAAGAAAACCGATGCCCATCGTCGGCCGACCAACACCAGAAAGTGAACAGAAGTTCACAAGAAACCAGAGCTGAGAGAGCAACAGACGACAACCCCAACACGGAACCAGACGCACTCTTTCCAACGACAACAACTGCCACTTCAGTCTGCAGGCATAACCTGTCCTTAAGGGCCTCCGGCCAATAGAACATTAAACCTCCATTGACGTGACGATCTCACCTCGGCATTAATGCGTCTATAGATAGTAACACGGGGCGAGCGAAAGCGGTGCTAGGTCTGGTGGTTCTGGCGTATCGAGCAATCTGTGAGCAGCTTAAGGGAAGAGGACAAAGGGGGGGGGGGGGGTAAGAAAGAATCAGCGGAGGGTTGGGAGGGGGGGAGGGTAGGTATGGAGAGGAGGGAGGCGTGCAGATGGGGAAGGGAAGGGAGAGATAATGGCCGCCAGCGGCACAGGCAATTAACTGGGGGGGTCAATCAGGAGGCGAACTAATGAAGGACAAAGACTGAGGCGGAACTCTGATCGCTTGGCCTGGGGGGCTGGCAGGAAGGGGTGTTAGTTTACTGATGATGATGACGGGAAGTTAAGCGATCATGAGACCTGGGTAGAGGTCACTTTTTATGACGATGTGGAGAAAGGCGGGGTGATAATGGTGGGGTTGGAAGACTGGCGTGAAAAAAAAAGAGAAAAGCACAAAACTTCCTCCGTTTTGTTTTGTTTTTCTTTCTTTTTAACAGCTGAGCTCACCGCTAAGGTCGTGTAGCCCTGGGGTTCTGTGACAAAGAAACGATACAACAAGAACAGTGGGACGCAAACACTGCGCACTTAAATCCTTCCCTACGCATATAACAAAACTGCCACCTTCTGGATAAACTGATTTTGGTAGTTTGCAAACGGGGTCAGTAACAATATTTCGTCACTCTGGAATCCAACAGAGATATCCACAGACATTCATTCCCAGATAGTTATCCTGCAAGTAATGGTGTAACTTTGCACGAAAACCCCTCCTAATGTGAATGGTAATTTTGTTGTTGTTGTTGTTGTTATTGTTGTTGTTGTTTTTTGCGTGTGAGGGTCGAACGGTCTTCTTCGTACAGTATTTCGCCCATTTCAATTACACCAAGAAAATGTTCCTTTCTAATCCTGGCTACATTCTAAATCATAGTCCAATCACGATGATGACTGCCCAGCTGGTTGTGGGGAGCACAGCAGGGATACTAACAGCTCAGTAACAACACTGAGAGCACAGCAGGGATACTAACAGCTCAGTAACAACACTGACAGCACAGCAGGGATACTAACAGCTCAGTAACAACAGCAGGGATACTAACAGCTCAATAACAACACTGAGAGCACAGCAGGGATACTAACAGCTCAGTAACAACACTGACAGCACAGCAGGGATACTAACAGCTCAGTAACAACACTGACAGCACAGCAGGGATACTAACAGCTCAGTAACAACACTGACAGCACAGCAGGGATACTAACAGCTCAGTAACAACAGCAGGGATACTAACAGCTCAATAACAACACTGAGAGCACAGCAGGGATACTAACAGCTCAGTAACAACAGCAGGGATACTAACAGCTCAGTAACAACACTGAGAGCACAGAAGGGATACTAACAGCTCAATGACAACACTGAGAGCACAGCAGGGATACTAACAGCTCAATGACAACACTGAGAGCACAGCAGGGATACTAACAGCTCAGTAACAACACTGACAGCACAGCAGGGATACTAACAGCTCAGTGACAACACTGAGAGCACAGCAGGGATACTAACAGCTCAGTAACAACAGCAGGGATACTAACAGCTCAGTAACAACAGCAGGAATACTAACAGCTCAGTAACAACAGCAGGAATACTAACAGCTCAGTAACAACAGCAGGGATACTAACAGCTCAGTAACAACACTGAGAGCACAGCAGGGATACTAACAGCTCAGTAACAACAGCAGGGATACTAACAGCTCAGTAACAACACTGAGAGCACAGCAGGGATACTAACAGCTCAGTAACAACACTGACAGCACAGCAGGGATACTAACAGCTCAGTAACAACAGCAGGGATACTAACAGCTCAATGACAACACTGAGAGCACAGCAGGGATACTAACAGCTCAGTAACAACAGCAGGGATACTAACAGCTCAATGACAACACTGAGAGCACAGCAGGGATACTAACAGCTCAGTAACAACAGCAGGGATACTAACAGCTCAATGACAACACTGAGAGCACAGCAGGGATACTAACAGCTCAGTGACAACACTGAGAGCACAGCAGGGACACTAACAGCTCAGTGACAACACTGAGAGCACAGCAGGGATACTAACAGCTCAGTGACAACACTGAGAGCACAGCAGGGACACTAACAGCTCAGTAACAACACTGACAGCACAGCAGGGATACTAACAGCTCAGTAACAACACTGACAGCACAGCAGGGATACTAACAGCTCAGTGACAACACTGAGAGCACAGCAGGGATACCAACAGCTCAGTGACAACACTGACAGCACAGCAGGGATACTAACAGCCCAGTAACAACACTGACAGCACAGCAGGGATACTAATAGCTCAGTGACAACACTGACAGCACAGCAGGGATACTAACAGCTCAGTAACAACACTGACAGCACAGCAGGGATACTAACAGCTCAGTAACAACACTGACAGCACAGCAGGGATACTAACAGCTCAGTAACAACACTGACAGCACAGCAGGGATACTAACAGCTCAGTAACAACACTGAGAGCACAGCAGGGATACTAACAGCTCAGTAACAACACTGAGAGCACAGCAGGGATACTAACAGCTCAATGACAACACTGAGAGCACAGCAGGGATACTAACAGCTCAGTAACAACAGCAGGGATACTAACAGCTCAGTAACAACAGCAGGGATACTAACAGCTCAGTAACAACAGCAGGAATACTAACAGCTCAGTAACAACAGCAGGAATACTAACAGCTCAGTAACAACAGCAGGGATACTAACAGCTCAGTAACAACATTGCCAGCACAGCAGGGATACTAACAGCTCAGTAACAACAGCAGGGATACTAACAGCTCAGTAACAACATTGACAGCACAGCAGGGATACTAACAGCTCAGTAACAACAGCAGGGATACTAACAGCTCAGTGACAACACTATGTACCAGTTAAAATGCAAGGACGAAAAAAACTCAAACCAAGTCTTGTGCTGAAACAAAAAGAATGGAATCATGCACAAAAATAGATCACTAACCATGTCAGATTACATGAGAACATTGATTTTCCTTATCCCATTTCGACAGCAGGACCTTCTCTTTCTTTCTTTCTTTCTCTCTGCGTTCGCAGGCTCGTAGTCCTGCGGACACTCCCTGTATGAACAGACAAGGATTAATCCCATCTACCCAACAAAGCGAGTGGAGTTTTGTGTGTATAACCGTTTTTTTTTTTATCCCGCCATTAAGGCAGCCATGCTCCAGCTTCGGGGAAGGTGCATGCTATGTGTAACGTGTCATCCATACCAACGGCCAGACTGGCCTTCTCTTCCGAAGGTTGGTGATGGGATTTTACGTGTGTGCAAGATGTTGTGCGTGCGTTCACACACGGAACCTCGGTTTATAGTCTCATTCGAAGGACTGTGTGGGGAATGGAGTCAGAACTAATGTTAACTCATAGGGAACCCCCCCCCCCCCCCCCCTGTACCGAAACGGCCCCGGCGGAGATTCGAACTCGCAACTCCAGGATCACCAAGATTACGAGTCCAGCGCTCTACCCCTGAGCCATTCCGGCCCCCGGACAGCAGGACCAAAAGCACCTCTGGCCTGAGGCTGCCTGGAAAAAGGGAATTGATTAGAAAACAGGTGTGGGGGGGGGGGGGGAGGGGGGGGACAACAAGCACCATTGTGGAGTTTCTTTGTAGACAGAATTGGCCCACAACAGGGTATGATGACAGCAAACATATTGAGCTTTTGCGTCATTAAAATTCACGTTGCCATTGCAACCAAGCTGAAGCCATGTTTGAAAGGGACACGACTGTGTGAACAAACAAGTTGACAATGTTGTGACAGTGGATGTGTGTTTACGTTGCTTTGATATAGAATGAGACGGAATTGAATACCTAAACTGTGCAAATATGGTTCACACACCACACACACACACACACACACACACACACACACACACACACACACACACACTCACGCACGCACGCACGCACGCACGCACGCACGCACGCACGCGCACACACACACACACACACACACACACACACATACACATACGCGCGCGCGCGCGGAAACTGAATCTGTTCGACAGCAAATGACATCATTAATTTTCTACATGAGCTGGCAGACCCGCGACATACCCACCTCAGTGACTCTGTGTACAACTTCCAGCTGTTCACATCTTTAACGTTAACAGTCGAACACAAAAAAAAACACACCTGCCAAATACCAAGAAGACAGGTGAAGTGAAAGCAATACGTAAAACACGGACTGTTAGTCTGCCTAGACATCGACATGCTTCAGAGCAAAACGCCCAGCTAGAGACGATGGGTTACACGTTCCACTAACTTCCTGTCCAAAGGACAGTTTACTGACCACAACAACATCGTCGTCAAAGGGTGCTGCAACATCCGACGCCTGTCTTCTCCAACAAGACCTCGATGTGATGTCATGCATATACATTCACACACACACACACACACACACACACACACACACACACACACACACACACACACACGTGCGCGCGCGCGCGGGCGTGTGTGTATGTGTGTGTGTGCGTGTGTGTGTGTGTGTGTGTGTGTGTGTGTGTGTGTGTGTGTGACAAAAAGAGAGAGAGAAAGGTATGTGTTTGTGTGTGTGGTGAGAGAGACAGACAGACAGACAGACAGACAGACAGACAGACAAACAGACAGGGACAGCGACAGAGAGAACGTGAGACAGACACAGAGCGAGATTTCGGTAAACATAAACACGAAGTCGTAAGTCCTGTTCACCAAGGACAGATCATGGCACCTGTCCAATACTTAAGTGGTCAAGACATAACGCCCCCTTGACCACTCCGCTTGGAGAAATTCGACCATCCTGGAGGTGAAAGTTCGAATCCAGGCAGCAACAGCAAAAAAAAAAAAAAGAAAAAAAAAGCGACAGCAGATGTACACCCAGACGGCATGCCTTGGAAGCGGCCTAGTCTCCTTAATCAAGCTGCAAGAAACTAAGGTTGGAAGTATTTGTAGGAGTTTTGGGGAGGTGGGGGGGGGGAGAAGAAGAAGAAGGTTCTGTTCCGAAGACTTCTCCGTTTTCACTTTTTCACTAAAGCTTCGTCCTACCTCTGTCTACTGCCTCTACTGTATATAATTCTTTGACATCTTATTACGGAGTGCCCTGACGTTTTGGAGCTTTGTCACTGTCAGGTACGCAGACAAATGAACAGACGGAACCGACCGCAGTTACGTGCTCAGTGGCTTTTCGTTTGCGCGCAGGATACAAAGAAATCAGCTGACAGTTGTCATTCTACAGTATCATTCCTTTTCTCTCTCTTTTTTTTTTCTTAAACCCACATCGTGAAAGTGGTTCCTGTGCATGCATGTGCGTGTGGGCGCGCGCGCGCGCGCGCGCGTGTGTGTGTGTGTGTGTGTGTGTGTGTGTGTGTGTGTGTGTGTGTGTGTGTGTGTGTGTGTTCTAAACTGCTCTGATCTGCTTTTGCTTCTTCTTCTTCGTCTTCTTCTTCTTCTTCTTCTTCTTCTTCTTCTTCTTCTTCTTCTTTTTGGCATCCACATCTATACGATCAATCCAGTTCGAGTGACAAATACAGCCGCCTTGTCCAGCTCCTGGTAGCTGCCGCAGAGCTTAGTGGACAGCGGAGTGGACAGCGGTCACACATCTCGTCTGCCCGGGTCACGGAGGGGTCACCCGTGGAGCACATGCCCCGCACTCTGCTCTTCCTCTTAGCTGGAACAAGTGGGAGAGGCCGCCACTGTCAGCTTCACTTTGGGAGAGGGCCCCCACTGTCACCTTCACTTTGGGAGAGGGCCGCCACTGTCAGCTTCACTTTGGGAGAGGGCCCCCACTGTCACCTTCACTTTGGGAGAGGGTACCACTGTCAGCTTCACTTTGGGAGAGGGTACCACTGTCAGCTTCACTTTGGGAGAGGGTACCACTGTCAGCTTCACTTTGGGAGAGGGCCGCCACTGTCAGCTTCACTTTGGGAGAGGGTACCACTGTCAGCTTCACTTTGGGAGAGGGTACCACTGTCACCTTCACTTTGGGAGAGGGTACCACTGTCACCTTCACTTTGGGAGAGGGTACCACTGTCACCTTCACTTTGGGAGAGGGTACCACTGTCAGCTTCACTTTGGGAGAGGGCCGCCACTGTCAGCTTCACTTTGGGAGAGGGCCACCACTGTCACCTTCACTTTGGGAGAGGGCCGCCACTGTCAGCTTCACTTTGGGAGAGGGCCACCACTGTCACCTTCACTTTGGGAGAGGGCCGCCACTGTCAGCTTCACTTTGGGAGAGGGTACCACTGTCAGCTTCACTTTGGGAGAGGGTACCACTGTCACCTTCATTTTGGGAGAGGGCCGCCACTGTCAGCTTCACTTTAGGAGAGGGCCCCCACTGTCACCTTCACTTTGGGAGAGGGCCGCCTCTGTCAGCTTCACTTTGGGAGAGGGTACCACTGTCAGCTTCACTTTGGGAGAGGGCCGCCACTGTCAGCTTCACTTTGGGAGAGGGCCGCCACTGTCAGCTTCACTTTGGGAGAGGGTACCACTGTCAGCTTCACTTTGGGAGAGGGTACCACTGTCACCTTCACTTTGGGAGAGGGCCGCCACTGTCAGCTTCACTTTGGGAGAGGGCCGCCACTGTCACCTTCACTTTGGGAGAGGGTACCACTGTCAGCTTCACTTTGGGAGAGGGTACCACTGTCACCTTCACTTTGGGAGAGGGCCGCCACTGTCAGCTTCACTTTGGGAGAGGGTACCACTGTCACCTTCACTTTGGGAGAGGGCCCCCACTGTCAGCTTCACTTTGGGAGAGGGTACCACTGTCACCTTCACTTTGGGGGAGGGCCGCCACTGTCACCTTCACTTTGGGAGAGGCCGCCACTGTCAGCTTCACTTTGGGAGAGGACTCCACTGTCAGCTTCACTTTGGGAGAGGATGCCACTGTCAGCTTCACTTTGGGAGAGGGCCGCCACTGTCAGCTTCACTTTGGGAGAGGGCCGCCACTGTCAACTTCACTTTGGGAGAGGGCCGCCACTGTCAGCTTCACTTTGGGAGAGGACTCCACTGTCAGCTTCACTTTGGGAGAGGATGCCACTGTCAGCTTCACTTTGGGAGAGGGCCGCCACTGTCAGCTTCACTTTGGGAGAGGACTCCACTGTCAGCTTCACTTTGGGAGAGGATTCCACTGTCAGCTTCACATTGGGAGAGGGCCGCCACTGTCAGCTTCACTTTGGGAGAGGGCCGCCACTGTCAGCTTCACTTTGGGAGAGGGCACCACTGTAACCTTCACTTTGGGAGAGGACCCCACTGTCAGCTTCACTTTGGGAGAGGACCCGCCACTGTCAGCTTCACTTTGGGAGAGGACTCCACTGTCAGCTTCACTTTGGGAGAGGACTCCACTGTCAGCTTCACTTTGGGAGAGGACTCCACTGTCATCTTCACTTTGGGAGAGGATGCCACTGTCAGCTTCACTTTGGGAGAGGTCCCCCACTGTCAGCTTCACTTTGGGAGAGGGATCCACTGTCAGCTTCACTTTGGGAGAGGATGCCACTGTCAGCTTCACTTTGGGAGAGGGCCCCCACTGTCAGCTTCACTTTGGGAGAGGAGCGCCACTGTCAGCTTCACTTTGGAGAGAGGACGCCACTGTCAGCTTCACTTTGGGAGAGGGCCCCCACTGTCACCTTCACTTTGGGAGAGGACGCCTCTGTCAATTTCACTTTGGGAGAGGGCACCACTGTCACCTTCACTTTGGGAGAGGACGCCACTGTCACCTTCACTTTGGGAGAGGGCCCCCACTGTCACCTTCACTTTGGGAGAGGACGCCACTGTCAATTTCACTTTGGGAGAGGACGCCACTGTCACCTTCAGTTTGGGAGAGGGCCCCCACTGTCACCTTCAGTTTGGGAGAGGACGCCACTGTCAATTTCACTTTGGGAGAGGGCACCACTGTCACCTTCACTTTGGGAGAGGGCCCCCACTGTCAGCTTCACTTTGGGAGAGGGTTCCACTGTCAACTTCACTTTGGGAGAGGACTCCACTGTCAGCTTCACTTTGGGAGAGGGCCGCCACTGTCAGCTTCACTTTGGGAGAGGGTCGCCACTGTCAGCTTCACTTTGGGAGAGGGCCGCCACTGTCAGCTTCACTTTGGGAGAGGGTACCACTGTCAGCTTCACTTTGGGAGAGGGTACCACTGTCAGCTTCACTTTTGGAGAGGGTCGCCACTGTCAGCTTCACTTTGGGAGAGGGCCGCCACTGTCAGCTTCACTTTGGGAGAGGGTACCACTGTCAGCTTCACTTTGGGAGAGGATGCCACTGTCAGCTTCACTTTGGGAGAGGACTCCACTGTCAGCTTCACTTTGGGAGAGGACTCCACTGTCAGCTTCACTTTGGGAGATGACTCCACTGTCAGCTTCACTTTTGGAGAGGATGCCACTGTCAGCTTCACTTTGGGAGAGGGCCCCCACTGTCAGCTTCACTTTGGGAGAGGGATCCACTGTCAGCTTCACTTTGGGAGAGGACTCCACTGTCAGCTTCACTTTGGGAGAGGGCCGCCACTCTCAGCTTCACTTTGGGAGAGGGTACCACTGTCAGCTTTACTTTGGGAGAGGGTACCACTGTCAGCTTCACTTTGGTTCCTTTCAAGAGCCAGATCACTGCATCGTGTATTGCTGAGATCACTTTTGCGTTTCATGATGTTCACTTGGATATGAGAAGGGAGGTAACCCCGTCTGGTATTTCCGCTGAAGAAGTGAGAATACACTGGTAGCATTTAAAGGGGGGGGGGGGGGGGTAGAGTGAAAAAAAGAAAGAAAGAAAGAGACTTTACTAGTAGCATTTAACCGAGAAAAGAGGCCGGGGGAGGGGGAGACAGAAAGAAAAGAAACAAACGAAGTATACCATTGCCTTTCTCACGTACAAACTCCTCTTGTTTTTGAGAACTAATCTATATTGTTAATATCATAATATTTACAAGCTTCAACCAGACTTTCTTCTAATTCACTAAATGTAAATGCCCCTACAACAACTGTACTAATCTTGATTTGGTGTCGTATTCAGAATAATTTTGACTTCGTTTAACAAAAGTATTAAATCTTTTTTTTTAATAATCGACGTGTCATCAATATCATAATATAAGACCATAGCTATATAATATGCTAAATTGTGTGTTTTTCAGTTGAATCTGTTAAACATAAAGTACAACGCCAAGCAAAACAAATTTGTCCAAATTGATCAAAATCAATAACAATTCTGATAAGTATGGAAGTATTTCTACAGTACTTTTACAGTCCTATTGGTTTATAACATTAGGACTACCAAGTGAATATACACTCACACAGTGCGTTCAGAGAAACTGGCTTGGAGGTTCCGATCCGATATTTTCCTCTGCTGCTTCTCCGCCTTCCCCGCTCTCTTCTGTCTGCCTTGTCCCCATTCACACACACACACACACACACACACACTGAAGTGAACGCTGATGTGTTGCAAACAGGTATCGTCGCGAACGAGTAGAAAACCCAAATTGTTGGCACAGAAAGAGCGAGTGATCATCATCAATAAGGTGTACAAAACGCTTCACTGACGTCCAGTTCACCAGAGTGGAGCTTAGAAGTGATTGGCACGTCTGACTCCCTCTGTCCAAAACCCAAGTGAACGCGGGAAACAGAACAGAGGAAGCAGAAATGGACGACTGAAGTGGGTCCTTTCATCCATCTCTGTTCTTTCGTCCTGTTCAATCAGGCTGGCATCGGCTTTGATGTTGACATTTAACATACCAGTCTAGTCTTAACATACCAGTGTATTCTTAATCGATTCTTTATTGACTTGAACTCCTGTCTGAGCAGTCAGGCTGGCATCGGCTTTGATGTAGTCATGTAACATGTCAGTCTATTCTTAATCGATTCATTATTGACTTGAACTCTTGTCTGAGCAGTCAGACGTTTAGTGCCCCTCGTTGGTGATGTTGATATCTGTTAGCGACACGACTCTCTCAATCCTAAGTATAATTCCATGTCTCTCACCCCCCCCCCCCTCCCGTCCATCACACATACACTCACACACACAAACACGCACGCACGCACGCACACACACGCACGCACGCACGCACGCACGCACGACACGCACGCACAGCACACACCACACACACACACACACACACACACACACACACACACACACACACACACGTGGAGACAAGGGCAGGTTTGACAAAAAAAAAAGTATAGATGTAAAATGGAACACATTATATGTAAAAAGGGCCTCAAAAGATATCTGTTCAAATTTCTTCTTAAGGATACAAGTTAGGGACTGTGACGGTCGTGAAAAAATGCACAGAATCCTATGTGCGAATAGCAAAAGAAATGAATATTCTTCAACCATATTCCCCTCTGAAAATAGAAGATAAATAAACAGATCAAGAAGTGAATAAATAAATGATACATAAATAATAGACAAAATAAATAAATGAACTAGTAAGTGAATAAATAAATGAATAATTGAATAAATCATTACAGAACTAAATAGATAAACACATAAATAAATATTTTATTATAAAACAATAAACAAGAACAAAGCCATGTGACCCATTTGACGTTCAAAAACAACTATATCATCGACTGGAGCGCTACTGGTATTCCTCCTAACCTGGAATCATGTTTTCTTTCTAACTCATTTCAGGAACCACCATCAGTGAAGGATCCTCTCGAACCTGGAATTCGTGTTCACCGAAAACATCAAACAACAGCATCAATGAACCATCTTTCTGACCTGAAATCGTGCTGACTAAACAATTCAATCCATTACCCACTTTTAAGACGATTCTTTCTCGCCTGAAATCCTGCTTACTAAACAGTTCAATCAAGTATTCACTTTATCGTAAGGATTGTTTCTCATTTCAAGTCCTGTTTACTAAACGGTTTAACGGATTAACCACGATTAATACATGATTCTTTGTAACATGGAATCAAGTTTACTCAACAGTTCAGTCTGAAAATATCATTAATCGGGGATTTTTTCTCACTTCAAATCCCGTTTACTGCACGATTCAATCAATTAACCATAATCAATAAATGATTCCTTGTAACATGAATTATGTACCAAGCAGTTCTTCGATCATGTAAACATTATGAAAAAAAAATCTTCATAACCTGAGACCCTGATAACTAAGTAACTCAATCAAGTAACAGCTGCAAATACAGGATTCTTTATTACCTGAATTACTGTTAGCAAGCAGTTCAATCAAATAGCCACCATTGTTTAAGGATTCTTTATAACGTAAGATCCCATTTACTGATAGTTTGATTAATAAGTACTATCGATGAAAAGATTCTTCATGTATAATGAATTCCTGTTTGCAAGTAGTTCAACAAAGTAGCCACTATTAACAACGGATTCTTTTTAACGTGAGATCCTGTTTACTAATAGTTTGATTAATAAGTACTATCGATGAAAAGATTCTTCATGTATAATGAATTCCTGTTTGCAAGTAGTTCAACAAAGTAGCACTATTAACAAGGGATTCTTTTTAACATGAGATCCTGTTTGAAGATTCTTGATGTATATGAATTCCTGTTAGCAAGCAGTTCAACAAAGTAGCACTATTAATAACGGATTCTTTTAACGTGAGATCCTGTTTACCAATAGTTTGATCAAGGAAGTACTATCGATGAAAGAACTCTTAAGAATCTGAGAAGCAGCTACTGTTAATAAAGGATTCTTAGTAATCTGAAATCCTGTTCATTAATCCGTTCAACCAAGTAACCCTATCGGTAACATGAAATCATGTTTACTTAACAGTCAAACCAAGTAACCGTTCTAATTGAGGATTCGCAAGGATTTACTAAACAGATCAATAAGCTAATCACTATTGATAAAGGATTCTTTATTACCTGAAATCGTGTTTACTAATCAGTTTTATTAAGAAGCCACTAGATTCAATCAAGTAAAAACTATTAATAAAGGATTTCTAATAACGTAATACTGTTGATTAAAAAATTTAATAATGTAACCACTATTAATGGAGAATTCTTTGTGACATGCAATTCTGCATACTAAACAGTTCAATCATATACTGTAGATAAAGGATTTTTAATGCCCAGAAATTATGCTTACTAAACAGTTTAAGTAAGTGACCATTATCTATAAGGATTCCTAATAACATGAAATCTTGTTCATAAAACAGTCCAATCAAGTCACCACTAAACAGAGTAACGTATTCTCTCTGGCCAAAAATCACGTTCACTAAACAGTTCCATGGAATAACCACCGTCAGTAAAGGATTCCTTCTGACCAAGAATCATGCTCATTAAACAAATAATTCAGTCAGCAGTATAACCAACGAATTCCTCCTGAATTAGAATGAAGCTTAACGGTGATTCCAGTCTTCCTATGTTTACCCCTAGCACAACCACCTGTGAATAGGAGCCGGAAAAAAACCCGCAAAAACGTTAATCTGATTAGACTCGAACCTACGACCTTTCAGCCTGCAAGCCGGTGTCGCCGGGGGAAAAAAAAGTATCACTGCAGGAAAAAAAAAACACTGAGGAGAAGCTGGTTTCCTTGCATGAAACACTACCTCTTTCCGAAAAACTACCCTGCGCCTTAGAAACGAATCCTCCCCGAGGGGAAAAATTCCACAAGTTGTTAAACAGTGTGTGTGTGTGTGTGTGTGTGTGTGTGTGTGTGTGTGTGTGTGTGTGTGTGTGTGTGTGTGTGTATCTAAGAGAGAGAGAGAGAGAGAGAGAGAGAGAGAGAGAAATGTTTTTCATTGTTCTGTTTCATTACTATGTTTTTCTTTAATAAAGAGACATAGATTCATGTCTTTTACGACTGTTTTCTTGGGAATGCAAACACAGTTCTCTCTCTCTCTCTCTCTCTCTCTCTCTCTCTCTCTCTCTCTCTCTCTCTCTCTCTCTCTCTCTCAGAGAAAATAATACAAAGCAACAGGAATGAAAATTAGCAGGGCACCGAGATTTAAACATGACTTCATGCATCGCTCGTCCCATTCTTTCGTCCATGAACACTATGACTGCCCTCTTGATACATCTCTCGCCAACTTCTTACTCTGTCTTAGCCGCTTCCCCACTGCCTCCAGTGCTGTGCCTGGTTGTGCGTGAGATGCTGCGTTCAAAACGTCCACCAGTGTGGCGCCCTCCGGAGGGAGAGCTCACTCAGTCGGGGGCTTAGTAGCTGGTGTCTTGCGTATGCTGGATCAGAACAGGCACCACTGAATGAGCGGCATGGGTGCAGTGCCCCTGAGGTGGCACAGAAGATGGGACAGCACACAAAAAATATAATTTAATGTCCTTTCATGTAAATCATTTGGTACTTTGCTATTGCCATGTTATCGCCTTGTCTGCTGTGTGTTCTGTCGTGGCCACCTAGTGTCTAAACACATACTGTGGTATTCAGACGCTTGGCGATGGCTTTTGTTTCCAGTCCCAGGCCCAAAATCCAAGTGCGGCCATGTTGGATGAGGAAGCATAATCTTCCATGTCTCTGCTGACGTCTTTGTCCATCCCATCGTCATCGTTGGCATGGAGAGTTATCAGCGAGAGTCTGTCTGAGTTGCCAGTGGAATCCTGTAAAACACTGCAGTCTCCTGACATAGCACTGGCAGTGCATGACTACAAATTAGATCATCATGTCTGTTCATCACGTAGAAAACGCAGTAATTTTTTTTCCAACTGGAAGTCTTTTTTTTCTGTCTGAGGGGCGTGTTGACTGCCTGAGAGGAGTGCTTTTGTTTCCTTTCGAAAAAAAAAATCAATGGAAAGGGGTTTTTTTTCGGTGAAAAAAAAAATCCGGGAGGATCCCCCCACCCCCCACCCCCACCCCTCCCCGATTATACAACCCGGCTGTTGCGGTCTTGATTTTTTTTCTGTTTGGGGCCGCGAACAGACCCTGCATGAATAAAATGACCCCTCCCCCCCATCATCCCTTTCCCCCTCCACTTCTACCCCCTCCCTCCCAAATCCCTCGACCTTCACCCCGCTGTATTCGCAGCCCCACTGAGACTGTGGTAAAAATTTAAAAAATAAAAATAAATTTAAAAAAAGGGGGGGGGGGGGGGGTAGGCATTTTTCTTTTCAACCCGATCTCCCAGGAACTGACGACAATCACAGATGACAAAAGTGCAAGAAATGTAGGACACACACTGTCCAAGCTGGGAGAGACAGGCACAGGACTGGACCGTTGAACAATAGTATGTTCGCCATGCATCCGTCTGCCAGCTGTCCCCGACACAGCCTTGCAGCTTTTGATCTGTTTTTGTGCTCCCTGTTCTATAAGAACTTTAGAATGGGAACGAAGAAATGCTCTGTGTGTGTGTATGTGTGTGTGTGTGTGTGTGTGTGTGTGTGTGTGTGTGTGTGTGTGTGTGTGTGTGTGTGTGTGTCTGTCTGTCTGTCTGTCTGTCTGTCTGTCTGTCCGTCCGTGGTCAAAATGTGTTCCACTCGCTCCAGACAAAACTATTGGGCCGATCTTTCTGAAAATTTGTAGGTATGTTCATTATGGGTCACGGATGATGCCTGATGTCTTAGTTTGCCGTTATAGCCGTTACTAACGGCTTTAACGGCCTGTAACGGTTTTTCTTCTTTATGGAATGTCTCAGAAGGTACTCGGCCGATCTTTGTGAAAATTAGCAGGTATGTTCACTATGGCTATGGATGATGCCCGATGTTTTATTTACCGTTATAGCCGTTACTAATGGCTGTAACGGCATGTAACGGTTTTTCTTCTTTATGGAATATCTCAGAAAGTACTCGGCCGATCTTTGTGAAAATTAGCAGGTATGTTCGCTATGGGTTACGAATGATGCCCGATGTTTTATTTACCGTTATAGCCATTACTAAAGGCTATAGCGGCCCATAACGTTTTTCTTCTTTATGGAATCTTTCAGAAAGCACATTGTCGATCTTTCTGAAGATCTGTAGGTATGTTCATTATGGGTCACGGATGATGCCTGATGTTTTAGTTTACCGTTATAGCTGTTACCAACGGCTATACCGGCCCACAACGGTTTTTCTTCTTTATGGAATGTCTCAGAAAGTACTTGGCTGATCTTTCTGAAAATTTGTGGGTATGTTCATTCTGGACGACGGATGATGCCCGATGTTTTATTTTACCGTTATAGCCGTTACTAACGGCTATAACGGCCCATAACTGTTCTTCTTTTTTATGAAATGTCTCAGAAAGTACGTGGCCGATCTTTCTGAAAAATTTGTAGGTATGTTCATTACATGTCATGGATGATGCCCGATGTTTTAGTTTACTGTTATAGCCGTTACTTACGGCTATAACGGCCTATAATGGTTTTTCTTTTGTATGGAACATCTCAGAAAGTACTTGGCCGATCTTTCTGAAAATTTGTAGGTATGTTCATATGGGTCATGATGATGCCCGACGTTTTAGTTTACCGTTACAGCCGTTACTAACGGCTATAACGGCCCTAACAGTTTTCTTCTTTATGGAATATCTCAGAAAGTATTGGCTGATCTTTCTGAAAATTTGTAGGTATGTTCATTATGGGTCACGGATATGCCCGATGTTATATTTTACCGTTATAGCCGTTACTAACGGCCCATAATGGTTTTCTTCTTTATGGAAAATCTCAGAAAGTTCTTAGCCGATCTTTCTGAAAAATTGTAAGTATGTTCATTATAGGTCACAGATGATGGCCGATGTTTACCAGAATAGCCATTACTAACGGTTACACCAGCCCAAGATGGTTTTTCCTCTTTATGGAATATCTCATGCCTATTCAGGATAAACTGGGAGTACGTTTATATGCTTTGCATCTGGTTTTTTTTTTTTGTTTTTGTTTTGTTTTTGTTTTGTTTTGTTTGTTTGTTTTTTTTTTGGGGGGGTTAGTGTTTTGACTCTGGTGTGACCAAGTTGTTTATTTTCTCACAGCATGCTTTGCAATGCGCGGCACCTGAGCAAATAAATAAACAAACAAATAAGTGAATAAATAAATAAAGGAGTAAGTAATCAAAGAAATAAATAATAAGTAAATAAATGAATGAATGAACGGAAGTTGTTTTGGTTCTTGCAAAAAACAAGTTTTTACCACGCGGTGTATGTAGATGGAATTAAGGTACTGAAATGCCTATTCTTACACGCCCACACTTAGACAACAAGAGATAGAGGCCATAAAGTAGGGGGGGGGAGGCGAGACATAGAGGGCGATAGAGAGAGAGAGGATGAGATTTGGTGGGGGATGGGATATGAGGACAGCCAGAGAGGGGGAGGGAGGAGGGAAACAAGGTTGGGACGAGGGGGGGGGGGGGAGGGGGGAGTGTCGCCTTACAGGAACTTGATGATTGAAAAAAAATCTTTGATGTTTTGACCATTGAAAACAAAAGACTTAGTTCTAAGTGATCAACATTCAGAAAAGAAGCGACGATCGTTGAAATATGGTTTCTTCCATCCCATGTTCTAACTCCTGAAATGGCGTTTCGTGCAAAATCCTCACACACACACACACACACACACACACAACACACACACACACACACCACACACACACACACACGCACGCACGCACGCACGCACGCACACACTCACACACACACACACACACACACACACACACACACACACACACACACACAACCTCGCTGTTCCATGGAAACACCAGCCAGCACAGGAGGCTAAAGCCATCAGGTCATTGCCCTGCTGCTGTGCCCCTCTGGTCATGATCAGTGGTGCCGCTTCCGTCACCATCGCCTTCTGACGACAATCATCAGTGAGAAGTTTTCCAGCCAGCCTTCTCACGACAATCATCAGTGAGAAGTCCCCCAGCCAGCCTTCTCACGACAATCATCAGTGAGAAGTACCCCCAGCCAGCCTTCTCACGACAATCATCAGTGAGAAGTCCCCCAGCCAGCCTTCACGACAATCATCAGACCCAGCAGTCTTCACGATCACTGTGAGAAGTCCCCAGCCAGCCTTCTCACGACAATCATCAGTGAGAAGTCCCCCAGCCAGCCTTCTCACGACAATCATCAGTGAGAAGTCCCCCAGCCAGCCTTCTCACGACAATCATCAGTGAGAAGTCCCCCAGCCAGCCTTCTCACGACATCATCAGTGAGAAGTCCCCAGCCAGCCTTCTCACGACATCATCAGTGAGAAGTCCCAGCCAGCCTTCTCACGACAATCATCAGTGAGAAGTTCCCAGCCAGCCTTCTCACGACAATCATCAGTGAGAAGTCCCCCAGCCAGCCTTTCACGACAATCATCAGTGAGAAGTCCCCCAGCCAGCCTTCTCACGACAATCATCAGTGAGAAGTCC
>CM065718.1:4948216-4965716 GCA_033310375.1 Conus canariensis | reverse complement strand
CGGGGGACTGGGAACATGAAATTAAGAAAATATGTTACAGATATGAAAACTCTTCACTAGCTGCATAAGGGAACCATCGCAATCCCTTTTGTATTTTGTATTGCCTGCTCCGAGGCCTTTCGTCCGCTGGGTCGGACACAATCGTTCACAATAGCATCAATTTGCCGTTTTTAATCATGAAAAATGAACACATTTTTTTTTAAATGACAGTTCTGCATTATCTAACAGACGGATTTTCGACCACTCTTGTTTACGATGAATATAAAAAAAATCACAAATTTTCTTCCACATCTGTCAAACAGATTTAAAATCCCACAATGAAGTGAGCCGGCTGCAAAGGGACAAAATAATAGCAATGCTGACTATCCATCAAAAGCGTTATCATGTCACACCTGCATATTATATTTTACGTTCATTCTGAGTGAGAGTGTCCTCAAGCTAATTGCATGTCCATTGGTTATACACCACTAACAGTGGACAAGATGCTCTTCGAGACTTCCAATCAATTGCTTATGGCATCGACTATCTGCATGTGAAATGTTGCAATAATTTCATATAGAAAGCGCGATCTATGTATCTGTCTGTCTGTCTGTTTTTTCTGTGTGTATGTGTGTCTGTCTGTATCTCGTGTCTCGGTCCATTGCAGTCTGTCTATGTTGTTGGTACGTGGTCCACGTAATGCCGACACATCCAACAACTCGAACAGTTCCATCAACGATGCTTGCGCAAGATCTGCAGCATCAAAATAATGCAACGTGTCACCACAGGTCCAGAAGTGTGGCTCACCCAGCATTGAGTGTATACTCATCAAAAGCCAGCTCCTATGGACAGGACACGTTGTTCGTACGGAGGACAGCAGAATTCCAAAGATGCTGCTCTATGGACAACTGAAGGAAGGACAACGTGACCAAGGAAGGCCTCTCAAGAGATACAAAGACACCCTGAAGGCCAACTTCAGAAGCTGCAATATCGACACGGCTTCCTGGGAAGTTGTCGCTCTTGCCAGAACACAGTCGAAGCAATAGTGTACCCAAGACACATGGGTATTTTAGCGCAACAGAGCGGCCGCCATCCAGGAAAGGGGAAGCGGAGAAAATGGAGCCCACTGGGGCTAATTTTCGGCTAATGTTTGTGAGCGTTGGCGTGTATGCACGTGTGTGTGTGTGTGTGTGTGTGTGTGTGTGTGTGTGTGTGTGTGTGTGTGTGTGTGTGTGTGTGTGTGTGTGTGTGCGTGTGTGCGTGCGTGTGTATGTGTGTGTATGTGTGAGTGTGCGTGCGCGCGCGCGCGCGCGTGTGTGTGTGTGTGCTTGTGTGTGTGTGCGTGCGTGCGTGAGTGCGTGTGTGTGCGTGTATGTGTATGCTTGTTTGTGTGTGTGTGTGTGTGTGCCTGTCTGCGTCTGTGTGCCTGCATCCATGTCGGAGTGTCTTTGTGTATGGTCTATTCTTGCCGATTTTTTTCTGCTTCTGGTGCATCCGTTTACAAACAGAACTCGACTTCAACAAATGCACACCACCACCACCACCACCACCACCACCACTACCACCGGAC
The DNA here is from genome assembly GCA_033310375.1 of Conus canariensis. Lineage (NCBI taxonomy): Eukaryota > Metazoa > Mollusca > Gastropoda > Neogastropoda > Conidae > Conus > Conus canariensis. Next base: position 4,964,167 of record CM065718.1, on the reverse strand, counting down.
GACAAGGAGAGAATCGAAGTCTACCAAGATATTGAACCAAAGAGAAAAAACAAAAAAACTACTCCACCCTGCCTACTACTACTCCACCCTGCCTACTACTATCATCCACCCTGCCTACTACTACTCCACCCTGCCTACTACTCCCTCCACACCTGCCTACTGTCGCCCTGGAAAAAAAGGAATGGAACCCAGAATCGTCAGATCACAAGAACCGATCCTTAACCACTCGGCCAACTTGGCCCCCCTGACGATAATGACTGCTGAGACAGTGGACCAGAAAGAGAGCAAAGGTTGAGTGCTGTTGCCTGGCCGATGACTGACTAATGGGTCTCTGATTGACCAGGGATCTCTGATTGACCAGGGGCCGAGTGGAAGTGGACAGTGGACAGGTAAATGGGCAGAGCCAAAAGAGACTGGACACAGGCCAGGCGGTAAGCTCATTAGCCTGGACATCATCGTACCCTGTCACCTCTGTCTCCTGCGCTGCCAGTCTTGTCTGGAATGATGATGGATGATGATGATGATGATGATGATGATGATGATGATGATGATGATGATGATGATGATGACTGAATTATAACGAAATTATAATGATAAAGTGACAATAACAACAACCGCAAGAACAACCACAAGAACAACAATAAAAACAACAACAACAGCACTAATTTTTAAAAAAATGTGATAATAATAATAATGGTAGTAATGGTAGCAGCAGTAATAATAATAATAATAATGTATGGATTTTATATAGCGCAATTCTTGGGATCAATTCATTGCGCTCAGCACACACTCAAACACTCGCACTAACATGTGTTCACACACACACACACACACACACACACACACACACACAACACACACACACACACACACACACACACACACACACACACCCTACCGACACAGGCGCACTTATCAAGTTCATCGGTTCAACGTAAACAATACAGTTATGCATGCAGTACATAAAAAGTCAGGTCATATTAATAGACACAGCATTCAGATATTATGGTTGAAGAAGGCTTTCCTAAAGAAGTATGTGTTTAACTCTGACTTGAATTTTCAGAAGTTTTTGAGAAGATGAGCGAAGAGACCGAGAAGTTTGATAGGTGGACAGAGAAGCAGAAAGATACTGTGGGAGTGTCCCATCAAAGAAACGATAGGCAAAAACTGCGATTTTGAACTGCCATCGATATTTGATGGGAAGCCAGTGGAGTTCACGTAACAAAGGTGTTACGTGAACTCCACTGGCTTCCCATCAGTAGTAGTAGTAGTAGTAGCAGCGGTAGTAATAGTATCATTATCATTATAACCATCATAAGAGAGCAATAGTGAAGACGACGACGACGACGACAACAACAACAACACCAATTATCACTTACACATAAACAGTACAATAATACTGACAAAATAATAGATCGTGAAATGGAATGGTGGTATGATATTACATTATTCCACAGTGCTACTATCAGCATTATCATTATTATTATAGAATTATTATTGTCACCATCATCATCATCATCAGTAGTAGTAGTAATAGTATAAATAACACAGCACAATAACACCAATATAATGATAGATCGTGAAATGAAATGGTGATATAGTAATATATTGTTTCACAGTGCTGCTATCAACAATATCATCATGATTATCATCATCTTCTTCTTCTTCAATACTATTACTATCATAACCATAATCATCATGAACGATAAGTCATTGTTATCTTTATTGTTATCATTATCATTATTATTATTACTGTTAGTAGTAGTAGTAGTAGCAGTAGTATTGTTATTATCATTATTATTATCATTATCATCAGTATTGTTGTTGTTACTATCATTATCATCGTCATTATGATTATTACTATTACTATTATTGTTGTTTTTATCATTATCATTATTGTTATTTTCATTATTACTATTATTATTGTAGTAGTAGTAGTAGCATCAGCATCAGCAGCAGTAGTAGTGTCGCTGTTGTTGTTGTTGTTGCTGTTGTTGTTGCAGTTGTTGTTATCATCATCATTTTCATTGTCAACATTACTATCATTATTTTTGTTGTTGTTTATTATTATTATTATTATTATTGTCGTTGTTGTTGTTGTTGCTACACTATTTCATTCATTTCTGTTAATCCATGATGATATGAATAACACAATATCATAATCATTACCATTGTTCATGATAGAGTTATGATAACGTAACAAGGGAGAGGTGACGGCACAGGTTTGTAAATGTGATTTTGCCTTCGACGACTACACGCAACACACCAGATTCCATCGCGATTGTAACAGACAGCAAAATGCTCCATCAGTAAACAAACAAATAAACCGATCCAATCATAGATACGTAAATCACAAATAAGGTTGGAATTAAAAGAAATTCAAAAGAATACTTACATAATGGCATCAATAAATTAATGCAGTGAGAAAGAAAGAAAGAATGAGTGAAAGAAAGAAAAGAAAAGAAAGAAAGAAGGAAAAAGACAGAAAGAAAAGAAAAGTAAACAAAGAGGGAAAGACAGACAGACAGAAAGCATAGAACAGAACAGAACAGATGTGCCGGGTGGTAGTGGTGGTGGTGGTGTGTGTGGTGTGGTGTGTGTGGTGGGTGCGTGCGTGTGGTGGGGTGTGTGTGTGTTGTAGTGTGTTTGTATTGTATTAGTGTGCGTGCGTGGTGGTGCGTGTGTGTGTGTGTGTGTGTTATGTTATATATATATATATATATATATATATATATGTATGTATATAATGCTGAACAATTAAGTAGGGGGGAAAGCAAGTGCAGGCTAACAATTCTTCCATCATTATCGATAATGACAATGTGTTATTAATAATATATAATATATATGTGTGGTGTGTGTGTGTGTGTGTGTGTGTGTGTGTGTGTGTGTGTGTGTGGTGTGTGTGTGTGTGTGTTGTGTGTGTGTGTTTTGTGTGTGTGTGAGTTCGTGCGGTCGCGTCCGGTGTGTTGTGTGTGTGTGTGTGTGTGTGTGTGTGTGTGGCTGTCGGGCCGCGCGCGGTGTGTGTGTGTGTGTGTGTGTGTGTAAGGAGGGTGGGGGCAGTGGGGAGGGTGGGGGGCACTTACCAGATTTGGACAAGGAACGTAGAACTGCAGCCTTGATTCTCAGTCACTGAGCCAACTGGAGACAAGAGTGAAGAGTGGTGCTGCTTCATTGTCGGCTTCCTCTGTCCCCCATTCCTAATCCCCTTCCCCATCCCTCCCTGCCTTGCTCCCTCCCCCCCCCCCCCCCACCCTCCCTCTCATGTTCTCCTGCCTCCACACGCCCTCTTCTCGAAGTGCCCCTAAAAACCCGTTTGCGATCGAATTGAAGCAGCGTTCATTAAAGGGAGGGAACTGATGATAACGAGAATGGGGTTGTGTCCCATCTGGGACGCCTTTTTTCACTCTTTTTTTTATAATTCTTTTTCTTTTGATTATTATTGTCAATTTTCAGGCAGCCATTAATGATTGAACACATATTTGCGCTAAGATGCACCCAGGTATGGTTTTCTTTTTTCTTTTTCTTTTTTTTTTGTAAGAGAGAGAGAGAGGGGGGGGGAGGAGAGAGGAGGGAGAGGGAGGGGAGAGACAGACAGATAGACAGACAGACAGAGGGAGAGAGAGACTCAACTCAACTCAACTCAACTCAAATAGTTTAATTGCAAAGACACCGACCTATCTGCAATGATGTCAAGAACAAAAGTAGAACACACATGCGCTCGGTGCATATGCTGAAAATTATGAAAGAAAATATTTGCATAACAAAATGTTCTTCCTGAAATTTCTCTGGCATTTGTGTGTTAACTGATAACAGTTCCTTCTTCGTTTTAGTGCTTTAAAAAATGAACATAGCTACAGAGCGAGTTACAATTCTTTTTTCATTTTGCAGTAAAAGAAGCAATGACACCTGATGAACATTTCTAGTATGAGGTAAAATGTATTTATGTCTTAAATCTTTATAGGATGGACAAACAATCAAAAAATGTATTTCGTCCTCGATTTGATTACAAAATGGACAGTTTTTGGAATTTAATGTATATCTTTGATGGACATTCAAATCACTTATACCAAGTCGAAATCTCACGAACACTTTGCGAAATTTTGGAATATCCGTTTCTCAGGCTGCCATAAGGATTTGAAGGAACGATATGTTGAATATTTGTCACCATAAAGTATTTTACTATCCCAGTTTTGTCTATAGTAGTAAATTAAGCGTTGTTTAAGTTCACGTAAAAACAGTTTTTCATAATTCACTCCACCATTTAACCAAACAAAAGAAAAGCCATAAGTATCCAAGCAATGTTTTATCGAAGTATACCCTATTTGTTTCTACACTCCGATTTCTAGTACATTGAAATAATTTGTACATTGAAATAATTTTGATTTTTGCATTTCATATGCTTGTTTTGGTAGTCTAGCGAGTGACATCTTTTGCAATTTGAACCAGTAGCGCGTTGATTTTATTGCACCATCTACATACAAAGGATACCTTGCTAGGTCACCGTATACCATTGTATTTGGGGTATTCGGGCGTACGTTTAAAAAACATTTGCATGCAAACAAGTGAGGTAATTCAATTACATGCAGATGAGACTTCCCCAGACTTCTGCTGCATGTAAAAGCATAGGTGTCACTTGCGCATCAAAAAGTGATATATAAAAAACTTCTAGCCATTGTTCCCAAACTCCACATTGTTTTAATAATTTCAACAATTTTGGCTTTAGCCCTGCCTGCATATTCTTCGATGCAATGTCGTATGATAGCTTTGTGGTTAAAGTAAATCCCAAATACTTATAACTGTTAACAACTTCAATCTGCTTTCCCTGATAGAACCAATTTTTTTTTTGCTTTTAATAAATGTCCCCCTTTTCTAAAAACCATAACTTTCGTTTTCTTTAAGTTCACTTTAAGTCCTAGAGAAGTTGATGCTTTATCAAGGTTATCTAATTGATTTTGTAGCCTGAAGGAGTTTCGAAATCAAACGAGAGACAGACAGACAGACAGACAGACAGACAGACAGAGACAGAGACAGAAAAAGAGGGAGAGACTGGGGGAAAATGCACACAATCAGTTAATGGCAATGCGTACATTTTTCAGTCCCCTCACATTAACCGAATAGAATGTAAATAATAAAATGATAACAGATAAATGAAGTAGAATAAGAAAGATAAACCAGACAAATAACACTAAAGACACGCGGACTGGATTTTATCAGAGACAGTTACATGGAGAAAGAAAGAAAGAAAGAAAGAAAGCGATGCAAAGAGAGAAAAATCAATACTGCAAAATATTTTGGATTTTTTTTACATTTCCTCTTTTCATGTGCATTTTTGTTCTTCATTAATTGAGTTACTTTATTCTGAGTGTCATTCTATTTTATTTTTATCTTACTTTATTTTCCAGTTCATGTTTATTCGATAACACACGAAAGCATCAGGCACTGCTCTAATTCTCGTCGATCTGAAAGAAACCTGAAAGAAACAAGAGGCTGAAAAACAGCGTGTGGCGTGTGTCTAAGCAAGTCTGTGGTCAGAATTTGCAGGCCTGTTAAGACAGTCTCCCCAGGGCCAATTGGACATTGCTCAACTGCTTGCTGGTGGATGATATTGGTACAACCATACACTGTACCTCCTTGGTGAGGGACTCTTATGAACTTACATACTGCGCTCCCTTTGGTAAGTCTTTGGTACAGTCACACTCTGCACCTTCACTGTGGAGGATACCTTGGCGCAGTCTCGTTTTTATTCACCTCCTATTTGAGAGACTTTGGCACAATCACACGCTATGTCACTCTTTGTAGAAGCTTATGTTCATTGTATCTTCCTTGTGAGCGACTTTGATACGACCACAAACTGTATTTCCCTAGTAGAGGATTTTGGTACGACCACACAGTTGTTCTTCCTTGTGGAAGACTTTGGTACGATCACATGTTGTTCCTCCTACTGTGCCTCCGTGGCTGAGGACTTTGATGTAACCACACACTAAACCTCCCTGGTACAATCACCCACTAAACCTCCCTGGTACAATCACCCACTAAAGCTCCTATGTGGAGGACTTTGGTACAATCACAAACTATGCCTCCCTGGTACAATCACACACTAAACCTCCCTGGTACAATCACACACTAAACCTCTATGGTACAATCACACACTAAACCTCCCATGTGGAGGACTTCAGCACAGTCACATACTGTGTTTTCCTCGATGAAGCAGAGCATTATTAAGAATCGTCCAAACCGATTTTGAGAGAATTTCCGTCTGTTTCAGTTTCAAATCAAATCTAAAATTTCTCTAGGATTCCTTACATTGGGCTAGCCAAAAATAAATCTATGACAGACTTCATAGACCAGTCAGAAAATACCAGATGGTACCTTGTTTGTTTGTTTTTGTTTTTTGTTTTCTTTTACCCTGAGCAACTCGTTTGAAAGGGGGCCATGACGGACACTTGTGAAGAGCGGGATTTTCGCAGTCCTGTGTCCTCGTGGTAGAGGTATTGCAACCAGTGTAGTCCTTAGTGCTCAGCCAGGATTTCTTCAATCTGTCTCTGGGACGTTCATCTTCTACTGTACAACGTAGAACGGCTTGGAGTCATGGTGAAATACGTGTCTGCCTTACACTGTACTAAGCAGAATAGTCTCAGGCAGAGACGTATGGCGAGGTACATGTCTGTCCTCCACTATACCTGTCGAATCTTTGTGTATAGTAGGTGATGTGGAAATGCATGTGCACCCTCTACTGCACACTTCAGAACGTTCTTTGACTGGGAATTATTGCGAGATATTATTATATATGTCCATCCTCCACTATACTCGTAGGATAATGTTGGACAAGGAGTCAAGGTAGGTTCATATTCACCCTTCATTGTGTTCTGAAGGATGGCTTTTGACAGGGATTAATTACAGGATACATGCTCTCCCTCCACTGTACCCGGAGGGAAGATCTTAGACAAGGAATCATGACCAGATAAATATCCACAGGCTATTGTACCCTGTAGAACGGTTTTGGCCAGAGAGGAGCAGCGAGACAACACCCGCCAATGTGCCCTGTAGAATGGTTTTCGATCGAGTCATTGTGATATAAATGTCCACTCCGTATTCTATCCTGTAGAATGGTTTGGGACAGACAGTAATGGCAAGAAACACATCCGTCCTCCACTGTACCATGTAGAAGGGTTTTTGAGAGAATCATGGTGAGATCCACAGAGGAAACGCTATGTCAAAATATATGCCCAACATCCACTGTACCCTGTACAATGGTCTTGGACAGGGAGTAACGGAGAGATACATGTCCACCCTCAAATGTACCAAGTAGAATGGTCTTGGATGGGAATGATGGAGATATACATGTCCACCTTCCACCGTATATATATATATAATATATATATATATATATATATATATATATATATATATATATAAATTAGACTCTGTAAAAAACGAATGTCTTTGGTATGAAAATGCCAAAGTCGAAAATGGTTTTTATTTGTCGAAAGACACTAATCTGTTTGAGGGAGTAATACTAAATATAGAATAAATTCGTATCTACGTGGATGTGGTCGCAGGCGCGCACTTTGGCGCCTGTGTGTGCGTGTGCGTGTGTGTGTGTGTGTGTGGGGGGGGGGTGCGTATGTGTGTGTGCATGTGTGTGTGTGTATGTGCTTACGTGCGTGCGTGCATGTATCTGTATTTGTGTGTGTGTGTGTGTGTGTGTGTGTGTGTGTGTGTGTGTGTGTGTGTGTGTGTGTGTGCGTGTGTGTGTGTGTGTAGGGAGGGGAGTGGGGAGGACGGGCGCTAACCAGTTTTAGACTAGTAGGAACGTGGAACTGCAGCCTTAATTCTCAGTCACTGAGCCAACTGGAGACAAGAGTGAAGAGTGGTGCTGCTTCATTGTATATCGGCTTCCTCTGTCCCCCATTCCTAATCCCCCTTCCCCATCCCTCCCCGCCTCGCCCCCCTAACCCTTTTCCCCATCCACCACAAGCCTCTCGAAATGCCGCTAAAAACCCGTTTGCGATCGAGTAGAAGCAGCGTTCATTAAAAGGGAGGTAATTGATGATAACGAGAATGGGGTTGTGTCCCATCTGGGACGCCATTTTTTCCATATTTTTTGCTTTTTGATTATTATCGTTCATTTTCCGGTAGCCATTAATGATTGAACACATATCTGGCGCTAAGATGCATCCAAGTATGGTTTTCTTTATTTTTATTTGTTTGTAAGAGAGAGCGCGCGAGAGAGAGACAGACAGACAGACAGAGAGACAGACAGATAGAGAGAGAGAGAGGTTGGAAAAAAATACACGTAATTAGTTAATGGCAATGCGTATATTTTTCTGTCCTCATCACATTAACCTAAATAGAATGTTATATAATAAAATGATAACAGATAAATGAAGCAGAATAAGAAAGATAAACCAGACAAACAACACTCAGGACACATGTACTGGACTCTATCGGAGACAGTCACGTGAGGAACAGAAAGAAAGAAAGCGACGCAAAGAGAGAACAATCAATACCGCAAAATATTTTACATTTCTTTTTTCGTTTCCATTTTTCCGTGTGCATTTATTCTATGTTCTTTCATTAATTGAGTTACTTTATTCTGAGTGTCACTCTATTCTTTTTTTCTTCTTCTTCTTATTTTATTTTCCAGTTCATGTTTATTCGATAACACACGAAAGCATCAGTCACTGCTCTAATTCTCATCGATCTGGAAGAAACCTGGAAGAAACAAGAGGCTGAAAAACAGCTTGTGGCGTGTGTCTGAGCAAGTCTTTGCTGTTGGTGGTCAGAATTTGCAGGCCTGCTAAAAGAGTCTCCCTAGGACCCGCTGGGCAGCTATGGGCATTACTCGATGGGTTACGATCATTCGCTGCACCTCTCTCGTGGATGGTATTAGTACAACCATACACTGTACCTCCCTGGTGGTGGTGTGGGGAGGGGGGGGGGGGGAGGAGACTCTGATGATCTTGCATACCACGCCTCCTTTGGAAAGTCTTTGGCACGATCATACATCTTTCCTCTTTTGAAAATACATTCTGCGCCTCTTATAACATTTGGTTAGAAGTATACTCTGAGTAAACATAGCAGAATGAAAGCGTACATCAACATGAATAAACCCACATGCTTTGTGTTAAACGTTAAAACATTAAGATCAGCAGGTGAATGTCCGTCTGTTGAAAAAAAAACCGCAAGCAATGCATGGTGAGTATGAGTACAATTATGCATCGTTCCTCTTTCGAGAAAGTACACACTTTGCCTCCCTTGGTAAGTCTTTGGTGCAATTATGCATCGTTCCTCTTTCGAGAAAGTACACACTTTGCCTCCCTTGGTAAGTCTTTGGTGCAATCATACATCGTTCCTCTTATGAACTTACTTAGTGTACCTTCCTTGGTAAGTCATTGGTACAATTATACATCGCTCCTCTCATGAGGAATTACATACTTTGCCTCCCTTGGTAAGTCGTTGGTACAATCATACATCGTTCCTACGTTGTGGGGTACTTTGGTACAATCACACTCCGTATCTTCATTGTCGAGGGACTTTGGCACAAACACACACTATGTCGCTCTTCGTGGAAGCCAATGATGCAGTCTCGCAGTGTATCTTCCTTGCTAGGGACTTTGGCACAAACACACACTATGGAGGACTTTGGTACGACCACACAGGTGTTCTCCCTTGTGGAGGACTTTGGTACGACCACACAGGTGTTCTCCCTTGTGGAGGACTTTGGTACGACCACACGGTTGTTCTCCCTTGTAGAGGACTTTGGTACGACCACACGGTTGTTCTCCCTTGTGGAGGACTTTGGTACGACCACACGGTTGTTCTCCCTTGTGGAGGACTTTGGTACGACCACACGGTTGTTCTCCCTTGTGGAGGACTTTGGTATCATCATATCGTGTTCCTTCCACTGTACCTCAGTGTTTTAGGACTTTGATGTAATCAAATACCCCCCATATAAAAGATTTTGGTATAATCACACACTGAGCCTCCCATGTGGAGGACTTCAGTGCAGTCACATACTGTGTTTCCCTTCATGAAGCAGAGCATTATTAAGAATTGTTCCAACTGATTTTGAGAAAATTCCCTTGTTTCCGTGGCAAATCAAATCCAAATTTTATCTGAGATTCCTTATATTGGGCTACCCCCGCCCCCCCCCCTTCCCCCGGCCTTCACTCTTTAAAAAAAAGACACCCAAGACAGAACTTACAGACCGGTCAGAAAGTATCAGATGGTACCTTGTTTGTTTGTTTTTTCTGTTTCGTCGTTTACCCTATACTATCTCGTTTGAAAGCGAGTGGTGACGGACACTTGTGCAGTGCAGAATCTTCGCAGCCTTGTGCCCTCGTGGTAGAGGTATTGCAACCAGTGTAGTTCTTCCTAGTGTCCAGCTAGGATTTCTTCAATCCACCTCTGGGACGTTCATCTTCTACTGTACAACATAAGACGACTTGGGCAGGGAGTCATGGTGAAATACGTGTCCACCTTTCACTGTACTATGCAGGATGGTCTCAGACACAGAGTTATGGCGAGATACATATCTGTCCTGTCGAATCGTCGTGGATAGTGAGTCAGGTCGAAATGCATGTGCACCTTCCACTGCACTCTTCAGGGTGGTTTGTGACTGAGAATCATGGCCAGATGTATGTCTACCCTCCACTATGCTTTGTAGGATGATCTTGAACAAGGAGTCATGGCAGATATATCCCCCCCCCCCCCCCCCCATTGTGTCCTGTAGGATGGCTTTTGAGAGGGATTAATTCCAAGATACATGTCCGCCCTCCATTGTACCCTGTGGAAAGGTCTTGGACAGGGAATCATGACGAGATACATATCCACTCTCTATTTTACCCTGCAGAATGATCTTGGACAGGGGGTCGTGCCCCGATACATGTTCACCCTCCATTGTACCTTGTAGAACGGTTTTGGGCAGGGAGTCATAGCGAGATAACACCCACCTATGTGCCCTGTAGAATGGTTTTCGACAGTCATTGCGATGTAAATGTCCACCCCGTATTCCATCCTGTAGAATGGTTGTCGACAGGGAGTAACGGCAAGATACACATCCATCCTCCATTGTACTATGTTGAGTGGTTTTTGGGAGAATCATGGTGAAACACATGGACTGAAAGTCATGTCAGGATATATGTCCACCCTCCACTGTACCCTGTAGAATGGTCGTAAACAGGGCATGATAGCGAAATGAATGGCCACCCTCCACTGTACCCTGAAGAATGGTCTTAAACAGGGGATGATAGCGAAATGAATGTGCGCACACCATTGCACCCAGTGGAATAGTCTGGGACAGGAAGTTTTGGCGGGATACATGTCCACCCTCCATTGTACCCTGTGGAATGGTCTTGGACAGATAGTGTTGACGAGATGCATGCCCACTCTGCACTATACCCTGCAGAAGGTCTTGAAGAGGGAGTGAGGGAGAGATGCATGCCCACTCTGCACTATACCCTGTAGAAGGTCTTGAAAAGGGAGTGAGGGAGAGATGCATGCCCACTCTGCACTATACCCTGCAGAAGGTCTTGAAGAGGGAGTGAGGGAGAGATGCATGCCCACTCTGCACTATACCCTGTAGAAGGTCTTGAAGAGCGAGTGAGGGAGAGATGCATGTCCACTCTGCACTATACCCTGTAGAAGGTCTTGAAGAGGGAGTGAGGGAGAGATACATGCCCACTCTGCACTATACCCTGTAGAAGGTCTTGAAAAGGGAGTGAGGGAGAGATGCATGTCCACACTGCACTATACCCTGTAGAAGGTCTTGAAGAGGGAGTGAGGGAGAGATACATGTCCACTCTGCGCTATATCCTGAAGAATGGTCTTTAAGAGGGGGTGAGGGAGCGAGGCATGTCCACCCTCCACTGTACCCTGTAGTATGGTCACGGACAGGGAGTTATGACGAGACGAATACCCACCTTTCACCGCACCCTGCAGAATAGTCGACAGGGAGTTATGGCGAGATACATGTCCATCTTCCACTGTACCCGGTAAACGGTCATGGACAATGAGTAATGGCGATATACATGTCCACCCTAAAGTGACTTCCGGGAATAGGCCGGAGGACGTCCGGGAAAGACCGGAGGACACTGGGAAAGACCAGAACCAAGGGCTCTGTGGGCTGGCTCCCCACTTTGCCTTAAACATGTGGCTACTAAAAATAAAAGGAAAAGATGCTCCCAGGATTCACCGAAAGGGGGAGAGAATGATGAATCCATCGGTGCTCAACCAATCATGACTGCAAATCCCAAACGGACTATGAACATGGACCAAATGGAATATCCATGTGTCTATGGAAAGCGTTTCGCTACCACCCGTGGCATGAAGATCCACAGAACAAAGATGGGATGTGTGAAGACTCATCTGAATGAGCAGCAGCGCACTGCATCAGCAGATAAGACGTCGGAAGACCAAGGCCAGGATTTAAACCACAGTGCCAAGGACATCCACGCTGTTGGTTCGGATGAGGAATTTGCACAGGCCCTCGATGCCAGGCGCCTGAAACTCAACCTGCCACAAGCAAACGAAACTGAAGATTGGGAGAAACTGGATGCAAAAATCGTCCAAAGACTCGATGCACTGATAGGGAAAAGCACCCTGGAACACAAACTAGCCACATATGGGGACATTGTGTATGCCACATGTAGAGACGCCTATGGAGCAAAACTACCCAAAGAGAAAACACCTCCAAAGAAATCCAGACGCCAAGAAAAGATGGACAAGATCAGGGTCCAAAAGAAAAACCTCAAGATGCAAATGAAGACCGCACTGCCAGCTGAAAAACAAGGCTAGGAAAAAATGTGGAAAGACCTGAAAGAAAAACACAGTGCCCTCAGCAAAGCGGAATCTGCGAGGAAGAGGAAGAGCAAAAAGAAGAAGACACAAGAGCGCTTCTTCAGAGACCCCTTCCAGTTTGCCAGAACACTGTTTGAGCAGCCAAAATCTGGGACCCTAAGTGTGGACAAAGGAGTTCTTGAGCAGCATCTGAGGAAAACATACTCTGACCCACAGAGCAAAGCACCACTCGACATTCAAGGTCTGGTGTGGCCAACCAACCCTGAGGAACAGTTCAATGGCAAGCCTCCAACGTTGGCGGAAATCAAGAAGGTGGTCGACAAAGCCAGAGCCAAATCATCACCAGGGCCAAACGGAATACCTTACCAGCTTTACAAGAAATGTCCCAAGGTGCTGGAGTGGCTCCACAGGCTGCTGCGATCGGCTTGGAGAAACCAGAAGATCAGCGGCCAGTGGATGACGGCAGATGGTGTGTACATCCCCAAAGAGCAAAACTCAAGTGACATTAGCCAGTTCAGGCCAATATCACTACTGAACGTCGAAGGGAAAATCTTCTTCTCTGTCATGGCAGCAAGGCTGACCAAGTACCTGATGGAAAACAAGTACTTGGATGTGTCAGTCCAGAAAGGTGGCATCCCAGGCGTGGCGGGCTGTGTAGAACACGCCACAATGATCTGGGACGCAATCCAAAAAGCAAAGACAGAAAAGAGAGACCTGGACGTAGTGTGGCTTGATCTGGCAAACGCATATGGATCTGTGCCCCATGAGATGATACAGTTGGCTCTTGAGATGTACCATGTGCCAAAGAACATCCGCGACATGCTCAAGAAGTACTTCAATGGCTTCTCAATGCGGTTCTCTACCAAGGAGTACACAACAGACTGGATCAACTTGGAAGTGGGTATTGCAATGGGCTGTGCAATTTCCCCAATACTGTTCGTGCTGGCAATGGAACTCATCTTGAAAGCAGCAACAAACAACGCGAGACAAACAGACATTGGCGATGGATACAAGATGCCTCCTCTCAAGGCCTTCATGGATGACACTACAGTGATTTCATCCAGAGAAGACGAGACACGTCATGTGCTGGAGAGGCTGGACGACATAGTTGCCTCATCCAGAATGAAGTTCAAGCCAAAGAAATCACGGAGTCTCTCACTGAGGAAAGGAAAAGTGGCTTAATCTGTGGTCTTCAGTGTTGCCAACCAGGCCATTCCAACAGTCACAGAAGAACCAGTCAAGAGCCTTGGAAGATGGTATGATGATACGCTGAAAGACACACAAAGAGCAAAAGAAACCAAGCAGATGGCGGAGGAAGGCTTGGAGACCATTGACCAGTGTGGGCTCCCTGGCAAATACAACGTCTGGTGTCTGCAGTTCATGCTGATACCAAAGCTGCTATGGCCTCTGATGATATACGACATCTGCACCAGCATAGTGGAGGCAATGGAAGCCAAAATCAACAAGTTCACAAGGAAATGGCTTGGTGTCCCACCCTGTCTGACTGACATAGCGCTGTACTGTCGCCAAGCAAAGCTGAAACTACCCCTAAAATCCATCCTGGAGGAATACAAAGCAGGGAAGATCAGACTTCAAAGCATGCTGGAGGACTCAGGAGACAAGGTGGTAGAAGCAATTAAGCCCCAGCTGAAGACAGGCAGAAAATGGAAAGTTCAAGAGGCGATGGATTCTGCAAAAGAAAGTCTCAAGATCAGAGAAATAACAGGACACACACACAGACCAACAGACAGGGACTGGGGGTGACCAAAACTGAATGGTGGTCAAAGGCCAAAGGAAAAGCCAAAAGAGACATGATGATTCAGGAGATGAGAAAAGAAGAAGACCAAAAAAGACTCCAAAAAGCAGTCCAGCAGAGCCAGCAAGGGCAATGGACAACGTGGGAGAATGCACTCCAAAGAAGTCTCACTTGGAATGACATTTGGCACATGGCCCCTCTCAGGATCAGCTTCATTCTCAGATCTGCATATGACCTTCTGCCCTCAAATGCAAACCTGGTGAAGTGGGGGAAAACAGACGATCCTGCATGCCCCCTCTGCCATGAAAAACAAACAGTGGAGCATGTCCTAAGCTCATGTAAAGTAGCCCTGGCTCAAGGAAGGTACACATGGAGGCACAACCAAGTGCTCAAAGAAATTGTACAAGTAGTCTGGGCTAGTACCAACACCACAAAAGGGAAAATCAGGACTCCAAAAGCACCCGCAACATTCTTCACGGCAGGAGGCAGCAAATCATGGCCAAGAACAACAGTGCCACTCGAAACATGCAGGCAGAGTCTGCTGGACGGGGCAGATGACTGGGAGTGCACTGCAGACCTCCCAGAATGGAAGAGTCACCCAGAGATCATCAGCAAGAGTGGCATGAGACCAGACATAGTAGTCCACTCTCAGTCAACCAAGCAGCTAATCATGATCGAGCTCACGGTGCCATATGAGAACAGAATGGAGGCAGCTCAAATCTACAAGACTGAAAAGTATGCTGATCTGGCAAACAGCCTGAGGAGAGAAGGCTATCAGGTCAAAGTCCTCACTGCAGAAATTGGAGCTAGGGGTTTGCAGGAACGTCTGCATACAGCCTCATGAAACAGCTCTCAGTTGCAGGGAAGGAAAAAACCAGAGCCCTGAAAGCAATGGCAGAAGCGGCAGAGAGGTGTTCAAGCTGGATCTGGTCAAGGAGGAACAAAAGTGAACTTCATAAGGCTTAATTTCCCTACAAATATCAGGTGTCCCTGTGGCTCAGTGGTTAAAGCGTGAGTCATTAAGTGGAAAATGAGCATGTCCAGAGGGTCATGGGTTCGAATCCCAGCCATGGCTCGTCCCAAGATGGGAAAAAAAAGGGGCAGCAGAGGGACATCCGGAGTCATGAACCGGGTGTGGCCCAACCCCCCTAGAGTGTCAGGAGATAAGGGCCGAAACACTTGCTTGAAGGGGGCTTCTCTTCTGAGGACTCTCTGCTGCCACGCTCTCCACGAGTTTCTTTCTACTGTACCCTGTAGAATGTCATGGACGGGAAATGATGGAGGGATATGGATGACACGTTACACACAGCATGCACCCTGCGTAAGAAATGGAAAAAAAAAAAAAGAATGAAGGAAGTAAAGAAACTGAGTGAACGATATTGACTGGATGACAC
>CM065718.1:4938216-4943216 GCA_033310375.1 Conus canariensis | reverse complement strand
ACACACACACACACACACATACACACACACACACACACACACACACACACACACACACACACACACATACACACACACACACGCACGCACGCACGCACACGCGCACCCACGCATACACACCAACACACTCACACCAGCAGAGAGAGAGAGAGAGAGAGAGAGAGAGAGAGAGAGAGAGAGAGAGAGAGAGAGAGAGAGAGAGAGAAACGCTAAATCCCTGCAAACTACAGAGATGAAGAGGCCATGCACACACTGATAATCCCTCATCCTACATGCTCCTTCCACGCTTTCCCCTTCCTGCAGCAGAACTCTTCGGTCCCAAGAATCCGAACGGACGCAGTGGGATTGTCTCTGCCTTAGACCGCCGCTTGAAGAGATGAGCAGAGGCTCTTAAGGGTCCTCTGCCGGCTCTCCCTCCAGCATGTTCGGCTCGTTTGGCACACGAGGCACAGGCCCTGGGAAAAGCCGATTACTTGATCTTGCAGAGGGGAGGAGGACAGGAGAAAATGCTTTGAATCGGTCTGGGATGAGGAAGGGGGAGGGGGAGGAGTGGAGGTAGACGAAAGAGGCGGAGGGGGGGGGGGGGGAGGAAAGGGTGGAGGGGAGGGAGGGGGGAGAGGAATAGGAAGTGGGGTGGGGGAGGGGGAGGAGGGGCGGGAATGGTGGTGGTAGCAGGAGGGGGGGGGGGGGGATTGGTGTTGTAGGCAGTAGAGCTGAGTGTCAGGATTTGGGCTGAGCTGAGTGATGAGTCCTCTTAGAGTCAACCGTCGCCCACGAACCCGAGCTTGCGTTGGACGAGGGTCACCTTACGTAGCCACGTGCCCCTCTTCCTCCCATCTCGGGGAGGCCAGGAACAGCGCCAATCACTCTTCTCTCCGCTGAGGTAGAAAAGACAGTCAGTCTGCTTTTTTTGTGTGGTGGGGGAGGGTGGAGGAGGGGGCGGAGTACGGGTGCGTGTGTGTGTGTGTGTGTGGAGGGGGGAGGATGGGCAAGGGGGAGGAGGGGCGGGAGTCTGGGGCTGGGGGAGGGGCCCGGGCCGATGGGGGTGAGTGGTGGTGGTGGTGGTGGTGGTTGGATGGGGTTTCGCCCAAAAGGATTGGCGGAACTGATCACAAGAAGGAGGTACGCTGGTAGGCGCGTTTGATGGGCTTATGTATGAACACGGCGAGCTGTTTCGTAAAGGTATTATTAGTTGACAAGATGAGCATTATGCTTTGCTGTTATCTTTTTTGCCTGTTTCTGTTTTTTCCTTATGTTTCCATATGAGATACAAAGACACAGAAACAAAACGTTGTTTGTTAGGACACAACACATTTTCAGTTTATCCACTAACAAAAAAAAAAAAGAAAAGAAAAGAAAAGCTTGTTCACATGTAAAAGTCGATTAGCTTTAAGAGAAGTTTATTCTAGTTTGTATCTACTTTTTGTTGTTGTTCTTGCCGTTATTGTTGCTGTTGATGCTATTTTCTCTCTCTCTCTCTCTCTCTCTCTCTCTCTCTCTCTCTCTCTTGATACCTTAGAATTGTTTATTCTCTTATTAGCTGATGATATTATTTTGATATCAGAAACGCCTGTCGGTCTGCAGACTCAGTTGAATAATTTACGACGTGCTGCTGGTACACTTCAATTAAAAGTTAATATGTCAAAAAGTAATATCATTGTGTTTCGTAAGGGGGGCTATCTTGGTGCAAGGGAAAGATGGGTTTATGATGATGTTAATATGCCAGTTGTTAATGCATACAAGTATTTAGGTATAATGTTTTCTACACGGTTGAGTTTCACAGGTGCTTGTAAAGATTTGGCAAGTAGGGCAAAGAATGCTTTACTATGTATTATGAAAAAGTTGTATGTTTTGAATAATACATCCTTTAAGGTATTCATCAAGTTATTCGATACCCAAGTACAGCCCGTTGTACTTTACGGCTCTGAATTATGGGGCTTAGACAAAGCTGCAACTTGTTGCGAATCTGTTCATTTATTTGCTCTAAAAAAGTTTCTTGGTGTAAACAGACGTACGCCGAATGATATGATATACGGAGAAACTAATCGCTACCCAATATCTGTTGTATCTGCTGTTAATTGCATTCGATATTGGCTTAAGTTATTGCAAATGTGTAACGATAGAATTCCTAGAAAAGCCTACAATATGCTTCTAGATATGGACTCTAAAGGTAAAAATAACTGGGCCTCCAAAGTTCGTATTTGTTTGACAGAATATGGGTTTGGATATGCCTGGCTAAATCAGGGAGTGGGAAATGTCAAAGCATTTATAAGTATTTTTAGACAACGATTAATAGATTGTACATGGCAAAAATGGTCTGACCATATTCACAATAGTGATAGATTTAGTTTCTATACCAATTTTTGCAGTGTGCATGATTTGAAACCATATTTGACCGCTAATATTGATAGACATTTACAGTATGTTACAACACGGTTTCGATTAGGAATATCAGAATTAAAAGTGCACCTTTATAGATACAGAATGGCTAACAACGAGGATCTGATTTGTCCATTATGTAACGTAGCACAAGAAGATGAAATACATTTTGTTCTTTGCTGTCCAGTTCTTAATGGTATTCGTGAAAAGTTCATCAAACCTAAGTATTATAATCAACCGTGTTTATTTAAATTGTGTTTATTAATGTCTTCTCAATCAGTTGAAGTTGTTAGAGGTCTTTCAATGTTTCTTTCAAAAGCATACAAGTTCAGAGAAACTGCCACATCTTAAGAATTTTGTTTGTATCACCATTGTTATGTCTTTATTAAGTCATAACTAGCGCTGCTTCAATATTCTCTTGTTGTTCACATTCCCCTCATAAGGGGCCTTGGCCTAAATGAAATTAAACGGGATTCTGAATTCCGAATCCGAATCCGAATCCGAATCTCTCTCTCTCTCTCTCTCTGCATGTGTGTGTGTGTGTGTGTGTGTGTGTGTGTGTGTGTGTGTGTGTGTGTGTGTGTGTGTGTGTGTGTGTGTGAACAGTTTTGTCAGTTTTAGTCCTTAGTCATGCTTAGCAGGACAAGGGCCGGATGAAAAAAAAAACATGTTTGCTTATCTGTTACCCTTGGAAATAAAGATCATCATCATCATCATCATCATCATCATCATCATCATCTCTCTCTCTCTCTCTCTCTCTCTCTCTCTCTCTCTTCTTCTTCTTCTTCTTCTTCTTCTTCTTCTTCTTCTTCTTCTTCTTCTTCTTCTTCTTCTTCTTCTTCTTCTCATATTGTTGTCCTCCTAGCCATATCAGTATGTCAGAAAGTGTGTCCAAATTCCTGGGTTGTTTGGTACCGTGTTTGTATATGTCGATGAAAACATAAACCACTTACGTTAGCTATTGAAAAACAGAACAAAATAGCGAGAAAGATCTTGAAGTCTTGTACTGATCAAATTACACTTTCCTGCCAAGGCCCACCTAGTCATGGAAAGCCACATGCATAATAGTGAACGTCACTGAATGAAGTGAGCGAATTACAACATGATTGGCTGGTCACTTGGGGGATGGTCAGTTGTCTCGGAGGATGGACTGGTCAGCAGTGTCCATATGTCGAGGCGTTGTGAGGGGGCATGACTCATCGTTCTTGTGTTAATAGCACAGGAAGTGTTGATGGTGAATGCACAGGCTGAGACTGGTGTGTGATAGGCGTAACAAAGCTGCACGTAAAACGCCGTGAAAAAAAAAAGAAAAGAAACTAAGAAATTAAGAATTCTACAATTCTTCTTCTCAATCTTCTCCTTCTTCTTCTTCTTCTTCTTCTTCTTCTTCTTCTTCTTCTTCTTCTTCTTCTTCTTCTTCTTCTTCTTCTCATTATTATCGTTGCTGTTGTTGTTGTTGTTGTTGTTGTTGTTGTTGTTGTTGTTGTCATTACCATTACTATTATCATTATTATTATCTTTATCATTATTATTACTATCAGTAGTAGTAGTAGTAGTAGTAGTAGTAGTAGTAGTAGTAGTAGTAGTGTTATTATTGTTGTTGATATTGTTATTTTTAAGAGTGCTTATGTAACACCTATCCTCGGTTAGAGACCAAGCTCTAAACGTTTTACAATCTACTCTCTCGTTTACACAACGGGCTGCCTACCTGGGCAGAGCCGACTGGGGAACTGCCTGCTAGGTGCTACGTTCTGTCGTTCAGTTGAACATCAGTCAGTTGGTCTTTTCCTTCATTCTTTCATTCTTTCGGTGTCCGCAGTGTGTATACTTGCGAGCTATACCAACGGCTAAAACTGGCCTTCTCTTCCGAAAGTTGGTGATGGGATTTTACGTCTGTGCAAGATGTCATGCATACGTTTACACACGGAACCTCGGTTAATAGTCTCATTCGAAGGACGTTTTGGGAAGTGGATTCAGAACGAATGTTACCTCCGAGAGAAAAATGCCCATCTACTGAAACAGACCGATGGAGATTTGAACCCTCAACTCCAGAATCGCTTAGGATCACGAGTCAGGCGCGCTACCTTTTGAGTTATTCCGATTTATACATTGACTTAAATAAGAAAGGTAATTCATGTTTCCTTTCCTTTCCAGGAAATTTTCCCAGTTAAACTAGAGGCAAAGTTTACTTTTTAATCACTGAGAGAGGCACAGGCGCAGGGTTTATGTTACAAATCGGCGTGAAGTTGCATTGAAGTAATGAAGATTTCTGTGGTATTGTTGAGGCCATAGTGAAGATTTCTGTGGTATTGTTGAGGCCATGTTGAAGATTTCTGTGGTATTGTTGAGGCCATGTTGAAGATTTCTGTGGTATTGTTAAGGCCATAGTGAAGATTTCTGTGGTATTGTTGAGGCCATAGTGAAGATTTCTGTGGTATTGTTGAGGCCATTGTGAAGATTTCTGTGGTATTGTTGAGGCCATGTTGAAGATTTCTGTGGTATTGTTGAGGCCATAGTGAAGATTTCTGTGTACTGTTGAGGCCATGTTGAAGATTTCTGTGGTATTGTTGAGGCCATAGTGAAGATTTCTGTGGTATTGCTAAGGCCATAGTGAAGATTTC
>CM065718.1:4918216-4923216 GCA_033310375.1 Conus canariensis | reverse complement strand
TTAGGCTTAAGGTGGGTTTTTCAGTAGTAATGGGGGTTACCACAACATTTCGTTATTTCTTGAAGTCATGAGAGGTATACGCAATAATTCATGTTTATGGTATCGATCAAAGGAAGAAGAAATGAAAAACAGTAAGATAGAAAGAAAGAACGGGAAAATTTTTCGACAAATCGCACCCTCATATTATCGTAAATATAGCAACAACAACAAAATAATTACAATCAAAGAAAATGCAATTCTTTTTTTTTTTAAATTAAAAAAAAAATTCACTCTCCCTTGTTCTCACAAACAATCCCAGTCAAAGGAACAAGCGATAATGCGTAAAAAGACAGAAGCTGTCCACCATGTACTCAATGACTTCTGGTTGCTTGTTTCAAAACATGTCAATGTAATGCTTTCGTTACTCACGAGCTTACAGAAGCTGTCCACCATGTACTCAATGACTTCTGGTTGCTTCTTTCAAAACATGTCAATGTAATGCTTTCGTTACTCACGAGCTTACAGAAGCTGTCCACCATGTACTCAATGACTTCTGGTTGCTTGTTTCAAAACATGTCAATGTAATGCTTTCGTTACTCACGAGCTTACAGAAGCTGTCCACCATGTACTCAATGACTTCTGGTTGCTTCTTTCAAAACATGTCAATGTAATGCTTTCGTTACTCACGAGCTTACAGAAGCTGTCCACCATGTACTCAATGACTTCTGGTTGCTTGTTTCAAAACATGTCAATGTAATGCTTTCGTTACTCACGAGCTTACTAGCGAAATATTGCTGGTATTTTCTTTCCTTGCTTCGGAAGTCAGTCTTGCAACGGATTTTTTTTTTAAATAATACTTTCATTATTGACAACAATACAGTAAAAACATCATCTCTTCTTGCAACCTCAAATAATTAGATTCAAAGTGAACAGGCGGATATTGAAACACATTCTAACAGGAATGTTATGTAAATGCACAGGTTAATACGGACAAACAAATTACAAGACAGCAGAAGCGTTTCGACCACTTCAGTCCTCTTCAGGCAAGATAAACAACATTCAGGACAGTGAAAACGAAGAAGAAGCAATCACTTATCTTCTCAAATTCGTCGCAAGATGGGTGTTGAATTATGATAATTAATCCTCTGTTTCCCCTCGCTGTTCACCAGTTACTGTGCAGTAAAATAGAAAGCATTCTCCATTATCACGTCGGTTCCACATGACGGGCAATAGAATTTATCATCAGTACAGGCATGAAGCATCGCTTGTAACCTAAATCCTGCACAATTTGTTCTATGCCATTTATCAGTGACAGCTTTCGGAACATTTTCACATGGAAATATACGTTTGGTTGAAAAACAAACTTTTTTTTCTCATTTTTACTCGCCAATTCTCTTATGGACATCGTCTTTTTACATGGTGCTATTTTGACCAATGTTTGTTTCCCCTGTTTACTGGGACACCCAACCAACACCAACACCATGCTCTGAGAGATTTGTTGGTACTCTCACCAGCCAATTCTGTCTGTCTGAATCATCTTGTAAACGCGTCACAAGAGGGACAATTATGATAAAAGTTGGAAAAAATGAAACTTAAAGGTTCCCCTAAAACATTTAGGGGGGAAAAAAAGGTTGGACGACCCACTAAAGTGAAAGTTGAGGGAAAAGTAGAGATTAGAGGCCCCACAATAAAACAGTGAGAAAAAGAGGATCGTAGGTTACACTAAAATGAGAGTATGAGAAAAGCGGATATTAGAGGCCCCACTCACTGTAAAACAGTGAGAAAAATTAGAGGCCCCACTCACTGTAAAACAGTGAGAAAAATTAGAGGATTGAAAGTTCCGTTGAATTGAAAATGGGGGAAAATGAAAGTTGGGAGCCCCAATAAAACTGGGAGAAAAAATAAGTCTTGAGGCCCCACAGAAAAGAAAGTGAAGGTTGGAGGCTCAACCAGAACAGAAATGAAAGTGAAGGTTGGAGGCTCAACCAGAACAGAAATGAAAGTGAAGGTTGGAGGCTCAACCAGAACAGAAATGAAAGTGAAGGTTGGAGGCTCAACCAGTGAAGGTTGGAGGCTGAACCAGAACAGAAATGAAAGTGAAGGTTGGAGGCTCAACCAGAACAGAAATGAAAGTGAAGGTTGGAGGCTCAACCAGAACAGAAAAGAAAGTGAAGGTTGGAGGCTCAACCAGAACAGAAATGAAAGTGAAGGTTGGAGGCTCAACCAGTGAAGGTTGGAGGCTCAACCAGAACAGAAAAGAAAGTGAAGGTTGGAGGCTCAACCAGAACAGTGGGAGAGAAAGAAGAGATGATCGGAAGCCTCTCTGAAATAAGAGTCGGGAAAAGTTAAAGTGACAGGCGCCACTAGAACTGTGGGAAAAAGAGAGTTAGAAACCTCACTGAAATGAAAGTGGGGAAAGAAACGCTAAGACACCCCACCAACAAAAACTAATAAAAAAAAAGAGTCGGAACCTGACTGAAATTAAAAAAGAGGAGAAAAGACAGATTAGATGCCCCTCTGAATAGTTATCAAAGAGTGTGGGAAGCCCCACAAAGTCTGAACCTGACTGAAATGAAAAAGGGAAAAAAGACAGATTAGATGCTCCTCTGAAAAGTTATCAAAGAGTGAGGGAAGCCCCACTGCAAAGAAAGATGGCGGAGGGGGAGTGCGGGACAGAGAAAAATGCAGCCCCATCCCATAGATAGGTATTTGTCTATTTCTTTTTGATAACGTGTATCTATTCATTATACTATACATTTTGTGTATGCTACACATAGCATGGCTGAGTTGACGTGTTTTTTATTTTATCCGAGATATTATATACCCGTATATAAAGCGCAGCTAAGCATGCTGCAAGAAAGAAACATCACCGAGGCCTTTATTCTTGTTATTTTGGCAGCTTGTGAGAGTTGTCTCTCTTCCCTAAAAAAAAAAGTCTCTAACTAAATTAAGTTTGGGTGTAATTAAGCGACTTAGCAACAGTTATCATCGGATCAAATGGCACACCTTTATTCCTCAACATTGACTTTGGGTATCTGCGATTCCTAAAGTCTTCCGTTTATTATAATGCCTGGACATCTTGTTAATATTTATGCAGGCCTAAAAGAAGAGAGGCAGACAGACAGACAGACAGACAGACAGACAGACAGACAGACAGAGACAGAGACAGGAAAACAGAAACAGAGAGAGGCAGACAGACAGACAGACAGACAGACAGACAGACAGACAGACAGACAGAGACAGAGACAGGAAAACAGAAACAGAGAGAGGCAGACAGACAGACAGACAGACAGACAGACAGACAGACAGACAGACAGACAGAGACAGAGACAGGAAAACAGAAACAGAGAGAGGCAGACAGACAGACAGACAGACAGACAGACAGACAGACAGAGACAGAGACAGGAAAACAGAAACAGAGAGAGGCAGACAGACAGACAGACAGACAGCGGAGCTGGATTCAACACGTTTTTCTTTATGATCAAAACAACAGGAAACATCAGGGGAGGGGGGGGGGGAAGGGGGGGAAGAAGAAAGAGAAAGAGAGGGGGGCAGACAGACAGACAGGCACATAGGCAGGCAGGCAGGCAGACATCAGAGCTTAGGATCGAAACATCGGGAGAGAGAGACAGACAGACAGAGAGACAGAGACAGACAGACAAAGAGTTAGTAGAGCTAGACTCATGTCTCTTTTTCTTCCGAATCGAAACAACAGGAGACATCAGCGAGTCCAAAACGAGTTCTCTGCCCCTCCTTACGAAACGCGAGATCCAGACGAATGTCAAAGTAATCAGACGAGAAAACCCAATAAGCAATAGTAACCGTTTGCGAGCTGAATTCCAACGGACGCAATCGTTGGCGAATCAGGACTAAGGCAGACAGATCATTAAGTCAAGGGAGAAAAACGGAACAGAAAGAAAGAACAATCTGGTCTGGTGTTGACTGAACGATCGTAGATACAGGCTGCACGCCAGAAATGAATGCGCCCAGGCCTTGCGTAAGGAGTCGCGTATTGATAGACCGGCATAATTAGATCGTTTTGAAGACTTTTATTCTGTCTGAAAGTTGATTCTCTTCGTTTTCTGTCATATGGCCATCAAGGTACAAGCCAGGCTGCTCCAAGCAGCCAGATTAAAATCAAAGAATGGGATTATTTGGGGATTCTAGCTGGCGAAAAGAAAGGGTAACGGGTGTGTGTAAGGGCCTGAAGTGTGACGTCATCTAAGGGGAAGGTCATGTATTTGAAGATGGTGAATGATGTCATCAGTGGATGTGAATGGTCTCATCAGTGGAAACTGCTCACAATGGGTGAAATGATTCGTGTGTGGTTGCTCTTTTGATCAATTATTAGTTTGATATGAAATGCTGGCTAAATATATGCTAGACCTCAAATTGCTTACATGGATTATATTCTGTTTTGGAGCACAATCCTAATTGTGGCGTGTGGTCACATTGCTTACTAGGTGGCGTGTCTGGCTTCCGTAGTTCAAAACGAGGCTATTGTCTCTACACTGAAAATAAGGCTCTTCCTCCAAGTGACAACAGAAAAATAAGAGTATGTGGAAATGCGTGCACAGGCGTGAGTGCATGCATGCATGCATGCGTGTGTGTGTGTTGTGTGTGTGTGTGTGTGTGTGTGTGTGTGTGTGTGTGTGTGTGTGTGTGTGTGTGTGTGAGTTGGAAGGGGTGTGGATGTGGATGTGGGTGAAGCGGGGGTGGGTAGGGGCCGGGGGA
This sequence comes from Conus canariensis, assembly GCA_033310375.1. Taxonomy (NCBI): domain Eukaryota; kingdom Metazoa; phylum Mollusca; class Gastropoda; order Neogastropoda; family Conidae; genus Conus; species Conus canariensis. Next base: position 4,918,503 of record CM065718.1, on the reverse strand, counting down.
TCAGAGTTGAAAGTGTGATCAAGTGACATCTGTCGATACTGATTTCCTGAACTCCTTCTGCGTTGGTTCTTTACAAAAGAAAAAGTGAGCGGATCAATATCGGGAGATCCATGAAAGCCTCCCAGGTACAAAATGGCATATCCTCCGGACAAGGTAAGCAGTTCAAAGAGGCATGATGGAGAGAGAGAGAGAGGGGGGGGGGGCTTTTATGAGAGCCGAATGCCGACAAACAAATAATTCAGAAAAGACGAATCTTTACAAACTGGGATCTTTTGCAGGGAAATGCA
>CM065718.1:4903216-4913216 GCA_033310375.1 Conus canariensis | reverse complement strand
CTGTACCCTGTCGAATGGCCTTGAACAGCGAGCTATGGCAAACAAATGTCCATTATTCCCCACCTGCCCTGTATAATGCTCTCTGACGGGACATCAAAGTGGGATGGATTTCCACCGCTGTAACCGGCAGAATGGTCTTGAACATAATGAAGTAGCTAGATAAATGTCCACCTTTCAATGCCCCTCGTAGAATAGTCTTGAACAGAGTCATGGTGAATTACATGTCCACCCTCCACTGCACCATGTAGAATGGTTTTGGAGAGGGAGTCAAGGCGATATATATGTCCACCCTCCACTGTGCCCTGTAGAATGGTCTTGGACAGGGAGTCATGGCGAGATACATGTACACTTTACACCCCTCCCTGTAGAATTGACTTGAGCAAGGAGTCATGACGAGATACATGTCTACCTTCCACTGTACCCATCGGGATGGTCTGATAAAAGTAGTCATTGCATATGCCAAACCTTCACTGTACCCTGTAGAATGGTCTTGAACAAAGATCTATAGCAAATATATTATGTCCACCCTCCACTGTATCTTGTCGAATGGTCTTGAACATGGCATCATAGTGAGATACATTTCCACCGCTGTAACCAGTAGAATGGTCTTGAGCAGGGAGTCAAGGCCAATACATTTCACCCTCCACTGTACCCTGTGGAATGGTCAAGGACAGGGAGTCATAGCGAGATACATGTCCACCCTCCACTGCACCCTGTAGAATGGTCATGGACAGAGAGTCATAGCGAGATACATGTCCACCCTCCACTGCATCCTGTAGAATGGTCTTGGACAGAGAGTTGTGTCAAGATGCATGCTCGCACTTTGCAGGCAACATTGGAGCTTTCTCAGTATGCAGATGACACGGAATTTCTTTTAGCAGGCGACATAAAATCATTTGAAACATGTATAAACGTACTGGAAATGTTTGGTCGAATATCGGGGTTATATATGAATCCTGGAAAAACTAGCGCTGTTTGGTTGGGGAGCTGTAAAAATTCTGCTCTTCGTTACATGGACCATTTAGGTATGGAGTGGAACCCACAAAAATTCAAAATTCTTGGAATCTGGTTTACCAACGATTTGCAAAACTGTGCAGATATTAATTATTCTGAAAAATTAGCGGACGTGAAACATTTGTTCAAGATTTGGGTGAGAAGACAACTAACTCCTTTGGGCAGAGTGGCAGTTTTAAAATCGCTTATTTTATCAAAACTCATCCATTTGTGGATATTACTACCTAACCCACCTGACACTTTCTTTCAGACTTTACAAAATTACTGTTACAAATTCGTGTGGAATAAAATGCCAGACAAAATAAATAGAAAAACTGCTCACAAAAGTATTCAAAACGGTGGTCTTGGACTACCAGAATTAAAAACGTTTGCTTCTTCCCTAAAATTGACGTGGCTGCAAAAAGTTCAGACTACACACCACAAATGGAAAACTATTACAACATCTAACTTTCCACTTTTAAGCGATATTGAGAAATATGGACCAGAAATACTTTCTTCCTTCTGTAAATCAAATGTATTTTGGACAGAGGTATTTATGGCGTACAAACATTTTTTCTACAAAGTTAACTGTAAGACTTCATATGAACTCCTTGCGGAACCAGTCTTTTATACAAACAGAATACAAGTTGGGAAAAAGACTATTTCGGGAAAAGCATGGATCAACAAGGGCATATATTGCATTGCTCATTTTTTGCTTGACAATGGCCAGTTTATTTCTTACGAACATTTAAACAAAAGTATGATGTAAACATTAATTTTGTCACTTTTTCTCGTATTAAAGCAGCTATTACTGAATATATACAAAAAACAAAAATCAAAGTTGAAAATACAAATGAATGTTTAAATATGCATGTATGTTACAAAAAGTTAACGTCAGTTTGTAAAGGGTCAAGATTATATTATGACATTTTTATAGATAATCATACCCGAAAATCTGTACGAACTGGGATATAAAACTGAACGTTGAAAATGACTGGAAAAACTGTTTTCTTTATCTGAGTAAATTTCTGACATAAAAATGAAATGGTTACAGTTACGAATAATACACAGATGTCTTGGTACTAATGTTGTGCTGAAAAAAATGGGTGTATTGAACAGCGATGTTTGTACTTTCTGTACCTCTGTTAAGGACAGTATCACACATATGTTTTGGTATTGTACGGTCATACAACGTTTTTGGGAAACGCTGGTGGTTTTGATGAATGAAAAATGTATGTGTGCATTTAATTTGCAGATAACTGAACCATTAGCCATAGTTGGATTTGATAAAGATATACATATAGACCATGTATTTTATTTTATTGTATTATTTGCAAAACACTATTTATATCAGTGTAGAACAGAACAGAAATCACCCAGACTTCAAGTTTTTCTTAATAAGCTAAAATACAGATATAAAACTGAAGAATACATTGCTCGAAAAAATTCTATATATACCGATTTCCTTTCCAAATGGCACCCATATACGCCGATGTTCGCAGGCTCAGAATGAATTACGAATGATTATGACATTGTACATTATACGAGTACAAGTATGATTATAGTACCCTAAAACTGTTACACCGCCTAAAACAGCCCCGTTGGATATAATACAGAACCTTCAATATGTGTATGTATATGTATGTATGTATATGTATGTATATATATGTATATATACAGGGTTAAGTCTATGGACAATAGAGAGAATGTTTCATAGCCCTGAACTGGACAGTAGACATATTGACAACAAGCTTATGGGAGAAATGGGAGTGGATGGAGCGGGGTTGGGAGTCCGGGTCAGAAGTAGATGGGGGGGGGGGGGGGTTACTACTCGGAGGAGTAGGGGGATTAAAGGACAGTCAATCCACACGAATCCCGCCACAAACTGAACAACAGACACTGGAGAAAGAAAACAAAACAGAGAACAAAAAAAAGACAGAGGGAGGGGTAGGGTGGTGGGAAGGCAGGGTGGAGATAAAGGAAGGGAGATGTGTGTTGTGTGTGTGTGTGTGTGTGTGTGTGTGTGTGTGTGTGTGTGTGTGTGGTGTGTCTGTGTGTTGTGTGTGTGTTGGGGTGTGTTGTTGTGTGTGTTGTGTGTGTGTGTGTGTGTGTGTGTGGTGTGTGTGTGTGTGTGTGTGTGTGTGTGTGTGTAGTGTGTGTGTGTGTGTGTGTGTGTGTGTGAGTGTGTGTGTGTGTGTGTGTGTGTGTGTGTGTGAGTGTGTGTGTGTGTGTGTGATGTGTGGTGTGTGTGGTGTGTGGTGTGTGTGTGTGTGTGTGATGTGTGTGTGTGTGTGATGTGTGTGTGTGTGTGTGAGTGGTGTGTGTGTGTGGTGTGTGTGTGTGTGTGTGTGTTGTGTGTGTGGTGTGAGTGGTGTGTGTGTGTGTGTGTGTGTGTGTGTGTGTGGGTGTGTGTGTGTGTGTGTGGTGTGTGTGTGTGTGTGTGTGTGTGTGTGTGAGTGTGTGTGTGTGAGTTGTAGTGTGTGAGTGTGTGTGTTGTGGTGTGTGGTAGTGTGTGTGTGTGTGTGTGTGTGTGTGTGTGTTGTGTGTGTATTGTGTTTTGTAGAGATAGAATAGAGGCTATGTGGCATGAAGAGGACAGGGGGTTGTGTGAGGGGGAGGGGGGACAAATTATTTTTCAATCAATCTCCCATGATGTTAAATTTAATTGTTTTTTTTTTAAGTTAGGACAGCGTGTTCCTAAAGCAGGCACTCTAACCTCTATATCCTTTCCCCCCTCTCCCCCCCCCTCCACTCTTACATTTATCAACGCAAGCTCTTTCCGTTTACCTTCTCCAATCTCTCCATCTCCACCCCCACTCTGTGTGTATGTGCGTGTGTGTGTGTGTGTGTGTGTGTGTGTGTGTGTGTGTGTGTGTGTGTGTGTGTGTGTGTGTGTGCGTGCGTGTGTGTGCGTGTGTGTGAGTGTGTGTGTTTGTGTTTGTGTGCTCTCTCTCTCTCTCTCTCTCTCTCTCTCTCTCTCTCTCCCATTAATCCCTCCCTCCCTCTCTCTCTCCCTCCCTCCCTCTCTTACTCTCTCTTCGCGTATCTCTATCTCTATCTCTGTCTCTGTCTCTCTCTGTGTCTCTGTCTCTGTCTCTGTCTCTATCTCTGTCTCTCTCTCTCCTCTCTCTCTCTCTCTCTCTTTCTCTCTCTCTCTCGCTCGCTCGCTCGCTCTCGCTCTCGCTCTCTCTTTCTGTCTCTCTCTCTCCACCATTTATAATCATATATTCTGCAATACTGTAATACATTAAGTTAACACCGTGTTTGCATGACTGAAAAAGCCAACATCACGATGCAATACTCCTCTTCCCTTACCCACGTACTCTTCAATTAAAAAAAAAAGGGGGGGGTAAGCATGCAGTAGATTGTTATGTCTGGAAGTCTGCAAATATTAAAAATTAATTTGAAGTTGATCAATATTTCTAGAAGCGCTCGGACATATTACTCACTTCAAAATCAAAAATGATTGTACGTAACAAAATTAAATCAACCATGTTGCAAACTCTTCTTTTTGAGTGTAATTAGCGCCTTCAAATACGCTGTCTGAAAGGCTCTTGATTCAACAATCACTGAAATTGAACATCTCTCTCTCTCTCTCTCTCTCTCTCTCTCTCTCTCTCTCTCTCTCTCTCTCTCTCTCTCTCTCTCCATTTTCATTGTCTCTGTCTACTCAACACTTCATAATTTCGCTAATTTTAACTTATTTATTGGTGTTACAACAATGATTGCAATATTTGAATTTATTTTCTGAATTTAAAAAAAAAATCCATTCTGATGATGTGTACGTGACGATAACAGGTTGTAAGATCAGGTCTGGGCGTAGACTCTTCATCCTAAGTTTTAGCGGTAAATCAGTCACTCACCCAGACTCTCTCTCTCTCTCTCTCTCTCTCTCTCTCTCTCTCTCTGTGTGTGTGTGTGTGTGTGTTGTGTGTGTGTGTGTGTGTGTGTGTGTGTGTGTGTGTGTATGTGTGTGTGTGTGTGTGTGTGTGGTTGTGTGCTCTCTCTCTCTCCTCTCTCTCTCTCTCTCTCTCTCTCTCTCTCTCTCTCTCTCTCTCTCTATGTGTGTGTGTGTGTGTGTGTGTGTGTGTGTATGTGTGTGTGTGTGGTTGTGTGCTCTCTCTCTCTCTCTCTCTCTCTCTCTCTCTCTCTCTCTCTGTGTGTGTGTGTGTGTGTGTGTGTGTGTGTGTGTGTGTGTGTGTGTGTGTGTGTGTGTGTGTGTGTGGTTGTGTGCTCTCTCTCTTTCTCTCTCTCTGTGTGTGTGTGTGTGTGTGTGTGTGTGTGTGTGTGTGTGTGTGTGTGTGGTTGTGTGCTCTCTCTTCTCTCTCTCTCTCTCTCTCTCTCTCTCTTCTCTCTCTCTCTCTCTCTCTCCCTCTCAAGGAAGCACTAAGTACTTCATTGTGCAGCCTTGTAGGAGGAAGGGAGGATGAGGCTAAGATCCATGAGACAGACAATAGAGAGAGAGAGATCACCAGTATCTGGGACATGACACAGCCATCACAGCATAGCGAAGGAGAGGGAGAGGAGGGGGTAAATGACTTGGAGACGGATCATATCAACAAGGTGTCTGTAGGGGGGTTGAACGATAAAGGGCCATTATTCACCATGTCAGAATGGCAACAGCTAATGAAAGATTGGGAACAAGGGAAAGGCAACAGACAAAAAGCTAAGAAGGCCGACGACATGACACAGGAGACTGAAGATACTGACAAGGAGGGGAGTCTGACCTTTTCAGACCTAGACAGAGAGGATCCAGAAAATGATCCGGAGTTGAACTGGGAGGGGGACTTTGACGGTTACGAAGAAAGCTGTAAACAACATCAAGTAATGAAAGAGAAATATCTCAGGTACCAAAGATACCTCCAGATGAAAAACAGCAAAGCTCAAAATAGGCAAAATCAACAAAATAGCCAAGCACAGGAAGGGAGGGTGGGGGACACGGGGAGACCTAGAGGGGATGCCATGAATGAATGTTACCTGACAAATATGGGAACATCTGACACACAAAGCACAGACCTTCAGGGACATATACCTGACCAAGACAGACAGGAGGCTAGTGACAATAGTAGTACCAAGGCTGATGAGAGTGAAAACATACCAAAGCAGAAAGGTGAGGGGAGTGAAAGTAATAACGACCAAATGAAATCTGATGAAAATGAGATCAAGGAGAGAGGTGGAATAGGTGAGAGTGACAAGGATGAAAGTGGGAGCGTGACAAATAAAGATACTTTGCATGTTAGTAGTCTGAATGTGAGCTTGAATGTGAGTGGAGAAGGCAACACCATGTCTGTTGATCTCGGAATGATTGAGTTGGTGGAGCCACAGGTGTCTAACATGACCAGACCAGAAGTTGGAAATGATGACATTGATGACGATTTTGTATCAGTTGATGGCAATGTTGAAGATGAGGAGGTGGGGGTAATGGCTGGAAGTCGGGTTCCCTGAAAAGGACTTAGCCGATACGCAACCACATCCCATGGAAGAACCTATGAGGGAAAATGACGATGTAATAGAGGCAACTTGTTGCCACCAGGGTGGGGAGACAACTTATGCTCCAGCAGAAAACAGGAATAAGGGCACTAGGCTAAACAGGAGAGAAAGATTGTGGGAAGGTGCAGGAAAAAGACAGAGCCAAAGAATGAAACAAGCCTTTGGGGGGGGAGGAAGGGGGAAGAACATTAAACTATCTTCTAAGAGCCCACAGACAATAGCGCAAAAGGCAACTCAGAAAAAAGGGGCAGGGAGAAGAGACACCAACAAGTGACACCTCGGCCTGGTCTCTGCACTTTCAAAGACAAGTAACAAGCCAGACCATAAGCCAGATGATGGCAGAGAAAGGAGGGGTTGGGTAGGGGGAGAGAACCAATCAAGAAACCAATATAGTGAAGCAGATAAAGGAAGTCTGACAAAGGGAGAGGGGAGTAAACAGATTAGGGGTAGGGCATGTCAGAGAATATTTAGACAAGAGAATCGAAATAGCGGAGCCCAGAACGGGACCAAAATAAACTGCATATGCTGGAACATAGGCGGCCTCCTAACCAAATTAAGCGAAGAAGATCTAATAGCATACTTGCGTTGTTTTGATGTAATTTGCTTGTCTGAGACTTTTTTGCTGTTTGATTTCGAGCACGATATAAAGTTTCCTGATTATGTATGCAAACAATTTGCTGCTATAAGAAGCATAAGACAGGGGAGGGCATCGGGTGGCCTATTATTACTATTCAGAAAAACATTAGAGAAGAAAATTAAGGTATTGACATTTGATTTTGATCACCTTTTATGCCTGGAATTCAACAAAAGCATATGGAATAGTGATAAAGATATTCTCTTCATTACGCTATATGTACACCCTGCAGAGAGTCCTTACTATACGGATAAGGACTATGATTGTTCATTAGAAAAAGTAGAAGCATTGATCGCCTCCAACATAGAACAAGGCAAAGACTACTATTATTTAATTGGCGGTGACTTGAATTCAAGAATAAGCGACTGGTCCTTTGAGACCGCAGATGACAATGACGGAATAGATGAGGATCCTGACACCTATATATTTCATAGGGAGTCACAAGATACACACATTAACGGATTCGTAAGAAAACTCATTGAGTTGTGTACATGCTTTAATGTTTTACCGATTCACGGGCTGAAAGAACGGAATTTCGACTTATCCTACACTTTTCTTTCGGGTAGAGGCAACAGTGTGGTAGATCATTATCTTTGTTCCCCTGAAATCCTTGGTTTGGTCAAAGACTTCCAAATAAAAAGCAGAATTGAATCAGACCACTTACCCATCACGATCGAATTAGGCCAGACTAAGAAAGAAGAGACTAAAGTAAAAGAAAGGTATTATACAAATAAGATAATATGGGACGCGGGAAAGGCAGAGCAGTATAAGACTTTTTTCGAAGAGGAGAGCACCAATGCGAAACTATCAGAATTATGCAAAAATATAAATGAGGACATTGATACAAACATCAACAACTTTATTGAGTTGCTCAAAGAAGCCGCGGAACCCATGAATAAAAGGATAGGCGTAGGTGGGGAGTATAGAACAAAAAATGCATGGTTCGACCAACAGTGTTTACAACTTAAGAAGGACGCGAGAAATGCCCTTAATAGGCTTAGAATTATGGATAGAAATAGAAATCCACAAAGATATGAGACACTGCTAAAAGAATATACCAACAAAGGAACGCTATATAAAGACACAATAAGAGAGAAGAAAAAACTTTACAGACAAAGGGTTTACCAAGATCTTATGGACCATAGAAAGGATAGTAGCAAATTTTGGAAAACAATTAAGGGGGTCCGTAAGACAAGACATGCTTTAGCGGATATCACAATCAAGCAGTGGGAAGAGCACTTTAATAGAATACTGAATCCAGACAACCTAGAGGTAGTTGGGGAGAGAAGTGTGGGGGATTCAGATGACCGTCCTGATGAGATAATCCAGATAGAAGAATTAGGTACAGATATAACCGAAGAAGAAGTTCACACCGCGATAAGAAAAATGAAGGCAGGAAAGGCAGCTGGCGCGGACCAGATACCACCTGAATTTCTCAAGGTGATATCTAACAAAATTACACCCTATTTAACCCTATTATTTAATGCTATTTATAACAAGTGTCACTTCCCGACTGAATGGGCAAAGTCCACAATAGTACCGATCCACAAAAAGGGTAACATAAACCTACCAGGAAATTATCGAGGTATTTCTCTCTTAAGTATGACCAGTAAATTATTTACCTCCATTTTAACAAGCAGATTGTATAAATGGGCAGAGGAGAACAATAAAATTAACAGGGAGCAAGCAGGTTTTAGGAGAAATTATGCAACTACAGATCACATTTTTGCTCTAACACAGATGATTTCTAACTGTCTATATGGTAACCGTAGGAAAAAAATGTATGTAGCCTTTATTGATTATCAAAAAGCTTTCGACACTGTAAGAAGGGATAGACTCTTGGACATTTTGAAGAACATCGGGCTTTCAACCAAATTGCTCAAGATGCTAAAAGCAATATATTAGGTAGTACAAGGTCGAATAAGGTATGGAGCAGAAACATCGGGACTATTAGACTGTCCATTAGGGTTAAAACAAGGCTGTTTAATGTCCCCCTTAATATTCTCCCTACTTATCTCCGAAGTAGCAAATAGATTAAACACTCAGGGACGCCAGGGCTACCAATTTTTACCAGGAACCCCAGAAATTAAACTGTTAATGTTCGCTGATGATTTAGCAATATTTTCACAGACCCCTGCAGGCCTTCAACATCTACTGAATATACTAGGACAAACATTAGACAACTTAGGGCTGACAATTAATTTACAAAAAACTAAGATCATCGTTTTTAGGAAAGGGGGGTTTTGGGGAAGAAGAGAAAAATGGTATTATAAAGGTGAGAAAGTTGAAGTCGTTAACAACTATAAATACCTAGGCTACACACTAACTACTAAATTATCAGTGGACATAGCCCTAGCGGAATATGTGGGGAAGGCTAAGAGAAAAATCTTTCAAATACAGAAAACCATGTACGCGCTTGGACAATTAGACCTCAATATATATTTCAAATTAATAAAAGCGCAGGTAACTCCTACTCTCATGTATGGAGCTGAAATATGGGGTACAACCCCTTATAACGTCATTGAAGGAGTTCATATGATGGCTTGTAAAAAATGTTTAGGAGTAAAGAAAAAAACACCAAACTGTCTAATATATGGAGAACTGGGTAGGTTTCCCCTGTACATAGATAGTGCCATGAGAGCTGTTAAATACTGGTTCAAAATATTAGACATGGATGACGGCAGAATACCCAGACAAGCGTATGAACGCGAAAAAACAGAACACACGAAAAGAGGCAGCTGGGCGATGCAAATAAAAAGAATACTAGATGAAAACGGCTTCTCAGAAGTCTGGATCAACCAAGGAACCCCGTATGTAAATGCATTCTTAAGGCAGCTCAAACTAAGGATGAGAGATATTTACATACAACAATGGCATGAGAAA
>CM065718.1:4893216-4898216 GCA_033310375.1 Conus canariensis | reverse complement strand
ATGTAACTAACGACAAACAGAAGTTACAACACCATCATAACTACTGATGTAACTAACGGTAACAGAAGTCACAACATCATCATAACTACTGATGTAACTAACGGTAACAGAAATCACAACACCATCATCATTACTGATGTAACTAACGACAAACAGAAGTTACAGCACCATCATAACTACTGATGTAGCTAATGGTAACAGAAGTCACAACACCATCATCCTTACTGTTGTAGCTAAGGACAAACAGAAGTTACAGCACCATCATCACTACCGATGTAGTTAACGTTAAACACAAGCTAGGTACACTTCAGCATTGGGACTGACCAACAGCGGTGAGGGAGCAGAAACCCATATTTGACTCCACGGGGGCGGCAAAGACAACATCAGCACTGTCCAGGTGGAAAGACAATCACATATCCATGGAACGCCGGATCAGACTCCTGTGTGCAATAGTGCGTTTCACGTTCATGAATTAACGTGAGACGTGGACCCTAGCAGCGAGATCTGGACAGAAGAATGTAAGCCAAGGAACTCATGTAATGACTTCACAACACTCCACAATGGATGCCCTGACCATGACCCGAAAGAACAAGTGTTCCAGACCTTGAAGGGGTATATCAGTCTATATGACCTTGAAGGGGTATATCGGTCTATAGACCTTGAAGGTACGGTCTATATGACCCTGAAGGGGTATATCGGTCTATATGACCTGAAGGGGTTATAATTCGGTTCTATAATGATCCTTGAAGAGGGTATATCGGTCTATATGACCTTGAAGGGGTATATCCGTCTATATGACCTTGAAGGGGTATATCGGTCTATATGACAATCTGTTGACATCAGTTGAGAACAGAAAACTACACTGGTGTGGATTTTAAGAATAATTCTTAGTGAGTCCGCCAAAAACAAGAACAAACAAAATTACGAGACAAAAGACGACGCGTTTCGACCTCTTAGGTTTTCTTCAGGCAAGAGACACAACGTTTACAGGAAAATGAAAACGAAGAACGAGCAATCACTTACCTGTTCATATTTGGCGCAAGATGGGCATTCATTCATTCATTCAGGTCAAAGCGCGTCGCGTTTTGTTTTGAATTTGTTTAAACAAATTTTCAATGTAATTGATAGCGAACCATCAAGAAAACGTAGACAAACGAATCACAAGACAAAACACCACGCGTTTCGAACTCTTAGGTCTTCTTCAGGCAAGATACAAAACATTCAGGACAACGAAAATGAACGAGCGATCACTTCTCTTCGTTCACGTCAGCGCAAGATGGGCGTTGAATCTGTTTTCCGCGGACTCACAAAGAATTATTCTGAAACTTCGTTTCAAATGCCGCCTATAGTCGCCTTGCTTTGAAACTCCATTGGTATGGTCTTTAAGGAGAAATAACACCCTTACTAGAATAATCCTCATGGGCTGTGTGTGTGTGTGTGTGTGTGTGTGTGTGTGTGTGTGTGTGTGTGTGTGTGTGTGTGTGTGTGCGCGCGCGCGCGCGCGCGCGCGTGGGTGGGTGTGTATTAATATGCACCTTTGTAAGTTGATGCATGGCACTTATTGCAACATTCATCTTCTTCTTGGTTTCATTTATGTTTTCTTTAGCCTTGCATGCATTTGCCAGGCTTATGATATAAGATTAAGCGCCATAAATAATCATTACTGTTACTATTTGAGGAAGCGAGCTGGAGGACAAAACAACGACGAAGAATAGACCGACAACATTGCAGAATGGACTGCAGTACCATTTGTGGAGAGAGAGAGAGAGAGAGAGAGAGAGAGAGAGAGAAGAGAGAGAGACAGAGACAGAGACAGAGACAGAGACAGAGACAGAGACAGAGAGACAGAGAGAGACCCAGGCCCAGACACACAACTGCCAGAGCCGGAGCAGTCAGAACAACAGCTCTTCAGTGTGCCACTCAACTCTTTACAAAAATAAAAAGCAGGAAAAGACAAAGAGTTCGCACTGTATGTGGAACTCTCAATTTTTTGTTGTTGTTGTTGTTTTTGTTTTTTTTAGTTTTTTGTTTTTTGTTTGTTTGTTTTTGTTTATGAGGAGAGATAGAGTAACTATAGAGATACAAGGTTTGGGCGTCATTTCACTTAGAAATACTAGGTGTGTGGTACAAAATCGGAAATAGCTGAGAGTTGAAGATGCGTGCGTGCGTGCGTGCGTGCGTGCGTGCGTCGCGCGCGCGCGCGCGCGCGGTGGTGTGTGTGTGTGTGTGTGTGTGTGTGGGATGTGGATGTGTGGTGCTATCTCAATGTGTGTGTGTGTGTTGTGTGTGTGTGTGTGTGTGTGTGTGTGTGTGTGTGTGTGTGTGTGTGTGTGTGTGTGTGTGTGCAAGAGCGCGTGCGTCCGCGAGCGGACTTTTTTCACCCAACAGAGAGACACAAAGGAGAGACAGACAGAGACAGAAGACAAATGAGAGAGAGAGAGAGAGAGAGAGAGGAGAGAGAGAGAGAGAGAGAGAGAGAGAGCGTAATAAGATAGACAACTCTTCTTCGCACATTACTGGAACTAGTCAATGAAAATGTTGAAGTTGCTTCCCTTAGGTTCGACCAACCTCCTTCTCCCTCCCCCCTCCCCCCTCCCCCCCCCCTCCCCCCCTCCTTCTCCCTCTCCCCACCCCCTCCCCCTACTCCCCACCTTCTGGGCCTCCTCCTCTCCTGCTTTTGGTTTACTTTTATGACTGTATAACCTAGCTGCTGGCGAAAGGAAATGTAAAGTTTCATGCTTCTGGGGACGATCGAGCACAAAAAGCGACAAGAAAAAAAAAACATCATATACATACATAATATATATATATATAAATATAATATAATGCTGAACAAATTATATATATATATATATATATATATATATATATATATATAATTGCACGCACTCGCGCGCGCAGAAATGAAAAATACTACAAGAATCATTTTCTTTTTTAAAAGAGAAATGTGTGTGTGTGTGTGTGTGTGTGTGTGTGTGTGTGTGTGTGTGTGTCCCGTTTCAAATTATGCTGAAATATGTGTCTTCCCATCTTAATAAGTACCAATCGGAGAGAATCTTACAAAATTTAACCAACGACGCATCCCGATTTATATAGTAACACTTACATAGAGAGCTAAAGAGACGAGGAGGAGACAACGACAAAGGTTACAGAACCTAATCTCTACCGTAGATTCTGTGCATTTAGAGAAAACCAAACAAACAAACAAACAAAAAACGGACAGACGAACAAACCAACTATAGTGTTCAAAACCATATGAGATTTGAACTAGAAGGATTCAGGTCAGAAAAGATCTTTTTAGCTCCATGTTCTTTTCCGCTGGTCTTTTTGAAGCTGGCTAAAATCATACCAAAAACAGACGATCCTGCATGCCCCCTCTGCCATGAAAAACAAACAGTGGAGCATGTCCTAAGCTCATGTAAAGTAGCCCTGGCTCAAGGAAGGTACACATGGAGGCACAACCAAGTGCTCAAAGAGATTGTACAAGTCGTCTGGGCTAGTACCAACACCACAAAAGGGACAATCAGGACTCCAAAAGCACCCGCAACATTCTTCACGGCAGGAGGTAGCAAATCATGGCCAAGAACAACAGTGCCACTCGAAACATGCAGGCAGAGTCTGCTGGACGGGGCAGATGACTGGGAGTGCAATGCAGACCTCCCAGAATGGAAGACTCACCCAGAGATCATCAGCAAGAGTGGCATGAGACCAGACATAGTAGTCCACTCTCAGTCAACCAAGCAGCTGATCATGATCGAGCTCACGGTGCCATATGAGAACAGAATGGAGGCAGCTCAAATCTACAAGACTGAAAAGTATGCTGATCTGGCAAACAGCCTAAGGAGAGAAGGCTATCAGGTCAAAGTCCTCACTGCAGAAATTGGAGCTAGGGGGTTTGTAGGAACGTCTGCATACAGCCTCATGAAACAGCTCTCAGTTGCAGGGAGGGAAAAAACCAGAGCCCTGAAAGCAATGGCAGAAGCGGCAGAGAGGTGTTCAAGCTGGATCTGGTCAAGGAGGAACAAAAGTGAACTTCATAAGGTTTAACTTTCCTACAAATATCCAGTGGCTCAGTGGTTAGAGTGCGAGTCATTAAGTGGAAAATGAGCATGTCCAGAGGGTCATGGGTTCGAATCCCAGCCATGGCTCGTCCCAAGATGGGAAAAAAGGGGCAGCAGAGGGACATCCGGAGTCATGAACCGGGTGTGGCCCAACCCCCCTAGAGTGTCAGGAGATAAGGGCCGAAACACTTGCTTGAAGGGGGCTTCTGTTCTGAGGACTCTCTGCTGCCACGTTCTCCACGAGTTTCTTTCGACATAGCTGGAACAACTGCAGCCATTATCATTGTGCACGAACCAGAAAAGAACCGCCTATACTTGGAATGAAAATAATCGCAGGCTTTTTTTCATAACTTTTGTTTCTATCGACAGCATCTGGAATTACAATACCCACCGAAACATACACACGCACCAAAATAAACAAAGAGATAGGTAAATAATGATAGACTACAGATGACGGTGATGATAATGATGATGATGGTGATGATGATGATGATTGATAAGAAAGAAATAAGTAAATAAACAAATAAATAAAAGATGAATAAAAAAAAAAAATTACATAGATACATCCATAACTTATTAAAAGAAATAAATAACAACAAAAAAAACAGCAACAACAACAACAATAGCAACAAAAATGATAGTTACACAATGATAGAAATAAATAAAACTTCTTAAAATAATCAATTAGCAGTGAATTTTCTGTTCAAGAGAAGCTGCCACGGTTGTTGTCGTGTGTGTTAGTTGTCTTTTGTTGCTTAACTGAAGGAGCTCATAGTTTATGTCTGTCATGTGCCTTTTGTTGTTTAAGTGAAGGAGTTCATAGTTTATGTCTGTGATGTGCCTTTTGTTGTTTAAGTGAAGGAGTCCATCGTTTATGTCTGTGATGTGTCTTTTGTTGGTTTAAGTGAAGGAGTCCATTGTTTATGGCTGTGATGTGCC
>CM065718.1:4875716-4890716 GCA_033310375.1 Conus canariensis | reverse complement strand
CATTGTCCTGAATGGGGTTTATCTTGTCTACAGAAGGTCAAACAGGTTGAAACGCGTCGTGTTTTGTCTTTTAGTTTGTTCCTTTCGTAGGGCGGAATCGTATTTTTGTTGTTGTTGTTGTTTTGTTTCAAATTCCACCTGTAGTCACCACACTTTGAAATTTCTGCGCCAATATTAGAAACTGAATGTAACTAGAGGACGAACGCGTGAAATATTTGGTCAGTGGGTTCAGGACGCGTTCAGGCAAAGAATGTTCCACTGCAGACAAACACTGTAAACTGACGATTACAAACTAATCCTCATCTTTTAGTTATCTTTTCTCGTAATATTGAAACGTTCTCATTATACACAAACGCTTGCCATTTCATCTTTTTCCCATTGTTTTTCAAATTAGATGGGAAATAACTCCTACAGTCCGTGCCTTTCATCACTTACTTCCCCTAGGGATTTTTTTTCCCCTGCATGAACTGAAGGAGTGACCCCCTTAATGATGACAATCATGGTTTAGTCGTGGTGCCAGCGTTACTGAGCTCTTCCTCTGTAGATGTCTAGTGCCCCTCTCCTTCTCTTCCTCTGTAGATGTCTAGTGCCCCTCTCCTTCTCTTCCTCTGTAGATGTCTAGTGCCCCTCTCCTTCTCTTCCTCTGTAGATGTCTAGTGCCCCTCTCCTTCTCTTCCTCTGTAGATGTCTAGTGCCCCTCTCCATCTCTTCCTCTGTAGATGCCTGGTGCCCCTCTCCATCTCTTCCTCTGTAGATGCCTGGTGCCCCTCTCCATCTCTTCCTCTGTAGATGCCTGGTGCCCCTCTCCATCTCTTCCTCTGTAGATGCCTAGTGCCCCTCTCCATCTCTTCCTCTGTAGATGTCTAGTGCCCCTCTCCATCTCTTCCTCTGTAGATGCCTGGTGCTCCTCTCGTTCTCTTCCTCTGCTAAAACAGTCATGACTTTCGTAAAATAAAAGAAGATAAATCAATCAATAAATAAAAATAAAAAAGGGTACAACCAGTTGTCAAAGTTTCGCTGTAAATGTCATCGTTCATCTAGGATCAGCCTGTCCTTAAAAGCTTCAGGTCAAAAGGACGTTAATCTCACCATTCACCACTTCATAGAAACACCTGCATGGGAGGGTGCTGGTGGTGAACGGGTGGGCTGGCCAGTTTCAGTTTCAGTTTCGTCAAGGAGATACTGCGTGGGGACTAGTCCATATGCGCTACACCTCATCTACTAAATTTCGAGACCACGTTGCGCATGATTCATAGGTGATCGATAAATGAATTAATGACTAAGATGAGAGGGTTGAAGACGACGGTCTCGTGGCTACGACTTAGCAGATGTCTGACCTACGCATTGGCCCAACGCGCCGATATCAGAACTTGAGTAACCACCTTACATTAAATGTCCCACTGTTATAATTGTGTGTGTGTGTGTGTGTGTGTGTGTGTGTGTGTGTTGTGTGTGTGTGTGTGTGTGTGTGTGTGTGTGTGTGTGTGTGTGGATGGGCACGGGACTATGTATGCGTGCCAGTGCATGTACTGTTTGAGTGTGTTTGTGTGTGTAGAGGGGGGAGGGGGAGGGGCAGGGAGGCAGTGGGTGGCGTGCACGTACATGTGCATATGTATGCGTGTGTGTGTGATCTGTGGGCTTGTGTGAGCATGATCCTGTTGGCCAAGGGTGGTGTTGGGGAGGGGGGGGGGTGAGAGGGTTACGGAAAGCTTTGCCTGGCCGTTGAAGTAAAGTCAAGGTAAACATACAAACACACAAAACAAGGCATATTTCACGCATAGTTCAAAACAGACATTTGAACTTTCGACACCTGTGCCACCGTTTCGCCCTCACCATTGCCAGTCACAGAAAGATGGAGGACAGAAGTAAGACAAGACAATGGGGAAGGCAAAACAGGATATCTCAGAGAGAGAGAGAGAGAGAGAGAGAGAGAGAGAGAGAGAGAGAGAGAGAGAGATAGACAAAGAGACAGACAGACACAGAGAGAGAGAGAGAGAGAGAGAGAGAGAGAGAGAGAGAGAGAGAGAGAGAGAGGGAGAGAGAGAGACACACACACACACACACACACACTGACAGAGACAGACACACAGACAAACACACACACACACACACACACACACACACACACACACACACACACACACACACTAACAGAGATAGACACACAGACACACACACACACACACACACACACACACACACACACACAACACACACACACACACAAATACACACTGACAGAGACAGACACACAGACAAAGACACACACACACACACACACACACACACACACACACACACACACACACACACACACACACAGAGAGAGAGAGAGAGACAGACAGAGACAGAGACAGAGACAGAGACAGAGAGACAGACAGAGAAAGATAGACAGAGATATTCAGACAGACAGAGAGGACGAAGGAGGGGAAGGGGGGGGGGGAGCAGGGTAAGAAATAGCTGGATCTTGTCAACCAAAAGAGATGGGGGGTGAGGGTTGGGAGTGGTGGGTAGAAGGTCATGGGGGGGGGGGGGTGTAGGGGAGTCAGCCGATGGAGATGAGAAGGTAAGGTAACAGAGAACACTGTGTCAGACTAGTTCAGCAAATGGACGAGTTGGTTTGCCGTATCAGTGTCGCATGTGTCAGTGTTATTGCACTCAGCAAAGTGATTAGGGCGTAGAGAGGTGTGTGTGGGGGGGGGAGGGTATGGAGATATTACAGGATGCAGAATCCCCTCTCTTTTTTTTTTCATTTTTTTTTTCAAGCAAAACGCATCTGTAACCAATTTGTCAGCATGTAACTTTCATAGTGCAATACGAAACAGTACAATACAATACAATACAATGCAATACAATACAATGCAAAACAACACAACGCAATACAGCACAACACAACACAACACAAACCAACACATACAATACAAAACATTACAATACAATACAAAGAGATCTGCCAGGTGGAGTGCTTCTACAATATTTCATCTGCCAGGTGGAGTGCTTCTACAATATTTCATCTGCCAGGTGGAGTGCTTCTACAATATTTCATCTGCAGGTGGAGTGCTTCTACAATATTTCATCTGCCAGGTGGAGTGCTTCTACAATATTTCATCTGCCAGGTGGAGTGCTCTTACAATATTCATCTGCCAGTGGAGTGCTTCTACAATATTCTTCTTTTTTTTAATGTATCCCCTCTTGCTCTTCAAGGGGAGAGAGGGTGGGCAAGGGAAGAGGGGGAGGGGGGGTAACTTTCCCGTTTCCTTTCTCACCATTTCTCATCTAGCTGTTGCAGTAGTCCCCGCTCAACCAATGGTAACAAGGATTTTTTTCTCTTTTAATGAATCATCTTTTATTTCAAAACAAAACACGAATAAGGACTACAGAACGCATAAGACAATGATAACAGCAACAACAAAACATAATCATCATGATCATCGTCATAATGATCGTGATCATGGAAACAAAGGATTTAGTACCATCCGGCCGTTATAATCTGGAAGGCTTTGACCTCAACATCAGACATTTTATAAATGCATATAGATTTATAGATATGCATCATGAAAGTTAATCCATTGACCGGGTGGACAAAAATGTGTACGAAAGACTCCAGAAAGGAAGAACAGGAATGTGAACTACATGCGTGCATGTGTAGATGAAAATAGCAATGGTCTTCCTACCTGCCTTCTGTGTCACTCGCCTCTTGGTGGCAAGTTGACAATGACACATAGAGGACAGAAGGTTTGAACTAACGCCACACACACACACACACTCACACACACACACACACACACACACACACACACACACACACACACACGCGCGCACGCATGCACACACACACACACACACACACACACACACACACACACACACACACACACACACACACACACACACAACCTAACAAGAAAGTTCAAAGTAAAGCTTTTTTCAAGACGTAATAGGAAACAAACAAAGCACAATTTCGGCCAATGTGTCTTGTCCAGACGTTACGAACAACAGATATACGCCATGCACAAAACAATACCCCACAGCCAGATTACAAGTCAGCATGAAAATGACAATCCACCCCCTTCTCTCTCTCTCTCTCTCTCTCTCTCTCTCTCTCTTCTCTCTCTCTCTCTCTCTCTCTCTCTCTCTCTCATGCGTCGTTTTGGGTTTTTTTTAACTATCCTCACTATTTGATTCTTTCAAAAAGGTCGGTTTCATGCTTAGATGGGGAAAAAAAAAGGGGCAGCAGAGGGACATCCGGAGTCATGAACCGGGTGTGGCCCAACCCCCCTAGAGTGTCAGGAGATAAGGGCCGAAACACTTGCTTGAAGGGGGCTTCTCTTCTGAGGACTCTCTGCTGCCACGCTCTCCACGAGTTTCTTTCTACTGATGCATGGGTAAACCATTGACTTCCGGGAATAGGCCGGAGGACGTCCGGGAAAGACCGGAGGACACTGGGAAAGACCAGAACCAAGGGCTCTGTGGGCTGGCTCCCCACTTTGCCTTAAACATGTGGCTACTAAAAATAAAAGGAAAAGATGCTCCCAGGATTCACCGAAAGGGGGAGAGAATGATGAATCCATCGGTGCTCAACCAATCATGACTGCAATTCCCAAACGGACTATGAACATGGACCAAATGGAATATCCATGTGTCTGTGGAAAGCGTTTCGCTACCACCCGTGGCATGAAGATCCACAGAACAAAGATGGGATGTGTGAAGACTCATCTGAATGAGCAGCAGCGCACTGCATCAGCAGATAAGACGTCGGAAGACCAAGGCCAGGATTTAAACCACAGTGCCAAGGACATCCACGCTGTTGGTTCGGATGAGGAATTTGCACAGGCCCTCGATGCCAGGCGCCTGAAACTCAACCTGCCACGAGCAAACGAAACTGAAGATTGGGAGAAACTGGATGCAAAAATCGTCCAAAGACTCGATGCACTGATAGGGAAAAGCACCCTGGAACACAAACTAGCCACATATGGGGACATTGTGTATGCCACATGTAGAGACGCCTATGGAGCAAAACTACCCAAAGAGAAAACACCTCCAAAGAAATCCAGACGCCAAGAAAAGATGGACAAGATCAGGGTCCAAAAGAAAAACCTCAAGATGCAAATGAAGACCGCACTGCCAGCTGAAAAACAAGGCTTGGAAAAACTGTGGAAAGACCTGAAAGAAAAACACAGTGCCCTCAGCAAAGCGGAATCTGCGAGGAAGAGGAAGAGCAAAAAGAAGAAGACACAAGAGCGCTTCTTCAGAGACCCCTTCCAGTTTGCCAGAACACTGTTTGAGCAGCCAAAATCTGGGACCCTAAGTGTGGACAAAGGAGTTCTTGAGCAGCATCTGAGGAAAACATACTCTGACCCACAGAGCAAAGCACCACTCGACATTCAAGGTCTGGTGTGGCCAACCAACCCTGAGGAACAGTTCAATGGCAAGCCTCCAACGTTGGCGGAAATCAAGAAGGTGGTCGACAAAGCCAGAGCCAAATCATCACCAGGGCCAAACGGAATACCTTACCAGCTTTACAAGAAATGTCCCAAGGTGCTGGAGTGGCTCCACAGGCTGCTGCGATCGGCTTGGAGAAACCAGAAGATCAGCGGCCAGTGGATGACGGCAGATGGTGTGTACATCCCCAAAGAGCAAAACTCAAGTGACATTAGCCAGTTCAGGCCAATATCACTACTGAACGTCGAAGGGAAAATC
The DNA here is from genome assembly GCA_033310375.1 of Conus canariensis. NCBI lineage: Eukaryota > Metazoa > Mollusca > Gastropoda > Neogastropoda > Conidae > Conus > Conus canariensis. The sequence continues at coordinate 4,885,016 of CM065718.1, read as the reverse complement.
TTCTTCTCTGTCATGGCAGCAAGGCTGACCAAGTACCTGATGGAAAACAAGTACTTGGATGTGTCAGTCCAGAAAGGTGGCATCCCAGGCGTGGCGGGCTGTGTAGAACACGCCACAATGATCTGGGACGCAATCCAAAAAGCAAAAACAGAAAAGAGAGACCTGGACGTAGTGTGGCTTGATCTGGCAAACGCATATGGATCTGTGCCCCATGAGATGATACAGTTGGCTCTTGAGATGTACCATGTGCCAAAGAACATCCGCGACATGCTCAAGAAGTACTTCAATGGCTTCTCAATGCGGTTCTCTACCAAGGAGTACACAACAGACTGGATCAACTTGGAAGTGGGTATTGCAATGGGCTGTGCAATTTCCCCAATACTGTTCGTGCTGGCAATGGAACTCATCTTGAAAGCAGCAACAAACAACGCGAGACAAACAGACCTTGGCGATGGATACAAGATGCCTCCTCTCAAGGCCTTCATGGATGACACTACAGTGATTTCATCCAGAGAAGACGAGACACGTCATGTGCTGGAGAGGCTGGACGACATAGTTGCCTCATCCAGAATGAAGTTCAAGCCAAAGAAATCACGGAGTCTCTCACTGAGGAAAGGAAAAGTGGCCGGATCTGTGGTCTTCAGTGTTGCCAACCAGGCCATTCCAACAGTCACAGAAGAACCAGTCAAGAGCCTTGGAAGATGGTATGATGATACGCTGAAAGACACACAAAGAGCAAAAGAAACCAAGCAGATGGCGGAGGAAGGCTTGGAGACCATTGACCAGTGTGGGCTCCCTGGTAAATACAAGGTCTGGTGTCTGCAGTTCATGCTGATACCAAAGCTCTTATGGCCTCTGATGATATACGACATCTGCACCAGCATAGTGGAGGCAATGGAAGCCAAAATCAACAAGTTCACAAGGAAATGGCTTGGTGTCCCACCCTGTCTGACTGACATAGCGCTGTACTGTCGCCAAGCAAAGCTGAAACTACCCTGAAATCCATCCTGGAGGAATACAAAGCAGGGAAGATCAGACTTCAAAGCATGCTGGAGGACTCAGGAGACAAGGTGGTAGAAGCAATTAAGCCCCAGCTGAAGACAGGCAGAAAATGGAAAGTTCAAGAGGCGATGGATTCTGCAAAAGAAAGTCTCAAGATCAGAGAAATAACAGGACACACACAGACCAACAGACAGGGACTGGGGGTGACCAAAACTGAATGGTGGTCAAAGGCCAAAGGAAAAGCCAAAAGAGACATGATGATTCAGGAGATGAGAAAAGAAGAAGACCAAAAAAGACTCCAAAAAGCAGTCCAGCAGAGCCAGCAAGGGCAATGGACAACGTGGGAGAATGCACTCCAAAGAAGTCTCACTTGGAATGACATTTGGCACATGGCCCCTCTCAGGATCAGCTTCATTCTCAGATCTGCATATGACCTTCTGCCCTCAAATGCAAACCTGGTGAAGTGGGGGAAAACAGACGATCCTGCATGCCCCCTCTGCCATGAAAAACAAACAGTGGAGCATGTCCTAAGCTCATGTAAAGTAGCCCTGGCTCAAGGAAGGTACACATGGAGGCACAACCAAGTGCTCAAAGAAATTGTACAAGTAGTCTGGGCTAGTACCAACACCACAAAAGGGAAAATCAGGACTCCAAAAGCACCCGCAACATTCTTCACGGCAGGAGGCAGCAAATCATGGCCAAGAACAACAGTGCCACTCGAAACATGCAGGCAGAGTCTGCTGGACGGGGCAGATGACTGGGAGTGCAATGCAGACCTCCCAGAATGGAAGACTCACCCAGAGATCATCAGCAAGAGTGGCATGAGACCAGACATAGTAGTCCACTCTCAGTCAACCAAGCAGCTGATCATGATCGAGCTCACGGTGCCATATGAGAACAGAATGGAGGCAGCTCAAATCTACAAGACTGAAAAGTATGCTGATCTGGCAAACAGCCTGAGGAGAGAAGGCTATCAGGTCAAAGTCCTCACTGCAGAAATTGGAGCTAGGGGGTTTGTAGGAACGTCTGCATACAGCCTCATGAAACAGCTCTCAGTTGCAGGGAAGGAAAAAACCAGAGCCCTGAAAGCAATGGCAGAAGCGGCAGAGAGGTGTTCAAGCTGGATCTGGTCAAGGAGGAACAAAAGTGAACTTCATAAGGCTTAATTTCCCTACAAATATCAGGTGTCCCTGTGGCTCAGTGGTTAAAGCGCGAGTCATTAAGTGGAAAATGAGCATGTCCAGAGGGTCATGGGTTCGAATCCCAGCCATGGCTCGTCCCAAGATGGGGAAAAAAAAAGGGGCAGCAGAGGGACATCCGGAGTCATGAACCGGGTGTGGCCCAACCCCCCTAGAGTGTCAGGAGATAAGGGCCGAAACACTTGCTTGAAGGGGGCTTCTCTTCTGAGGACTCTCTGCTGCCACGCTCTCCACGAGTTTCTTTCTACTGTTTCGTGCATGATTCATGTCTGTTTCTAACCGCTGAAGAAGACATATTTTTGTGAAAAATTTACTTACCTGTTTGGCAAAATAAGCGTTACTGATGCGCGTGGTGTGTGTGTGTGTGTGTGTGTGTGTGTGTGTGTGTGTGTGTGTGTGTGTGTGTGTTGTGTGTGTGTGTGCGTGCGTGCGTGCGTGCGTGCGTGTGTGTGTGTGTGTGTGTGTGTGTGTGTGTGTGTTTGTAGTGTGTGTGTGTGTGTGTGTGTGTGTGTGTGTGTGTGTGTGTGTGTGTGTGTGTGCTCGCGCGCGCTCGTGTTTGAATGTGTGTGTGTGTGTGTGCGTGCGTGCACGTGCGCACGTGTGCGTGCGCGCGTATGTGTGTGTGTGTGTGTGAGGAGTGAAGGAGGGGGTTGGCTTGTTTTCAGTAAGACTGCAGTCTGTGTCAATCAAAACCAGGAGACTGATCTCATGAGGGTTGTGTGGGCTGTCCTCTCAGGAGACTGATCTCCTGAGGGTTGTGTGGGCTGTCCTCTCTGACTTGAGCCTTTTTGGTGAAAGACGATCATGGTGACAGACGGTCACAAGACACAGCGTCCTAACCTGGCCATAACACAGGTATCACAATTCCTCATTGACGTCATCTTCCAGTGCAGCCGTCTGTAATTTAGGAACCCCCACTGAATGCCACCACTTCAGTCAATTTTCATTCCGTTTCACGGCCACCGTCACCACCACCATTAGAAGATGACATGGCGATGGGGGGGGGGGGGGAGGCAGGTTACCTACCCAGAGAGGGGGGGGGGGGGGTAAGGAACCTATCTAACATTACCCTGTTACCACCAGAACGACACAACGTTGATACGGGCAGGCGAAATGCTCAATTTGATGATCATGTACTTATGACATTGTAACTCTCAACGTGTTCAATCTGGGTGCTTTACCATTGAACCACTGCCAGTGGTTTCTGTGTTTATGCACGCTTCAGTAGATACATTCAGACGCTTCACTCGCACAGTGGTGACGACGGAGAGAGGGGGGGGGCAAAGCAGACCAGCCTTGACGAAACCTGAACCATGGAAAAACCAGCTTGCCTTAACAAAAGCGGGAACATGGAGCAGACACGTTGCGTCGAGGGTTCTGAATAAGTTACATCATGTGGAAAAGGATCGTGGGCTTCCCCCATCCACCCACCCACCACCACCACCACCACCCTCCATACCCCGATTTAACATCGTGGCGTTCAAAAAAGGAAGTGCAGAGTGTGTGCACTCTGTAGAATGGAGAGCAGAAGAAGTGATTGAAATGGACAGTTCCTATAATGAGAAGGAAAAAATCTGCGATTATTCTGTAACTGTAGTGCACAGCTGCATTATCGGTCGAAAACTCGTTGAATGAACACTGTGTTGCTTGCTGTTTAGTGTGTGGACAAGGGTGTCGGGAAGGAGTGATGTTTTAATCCGACTTCAAACATGGACTTCAGTCACCATTGTTTTAAAACTCGTGAGAACTTCAGGATTTAAAGCAGGCCAGACTGATATTCCCCAAAACAGATGTGAAATGTGATTCAAAGCATGCCAGATTGAATATTCCCCATATAGATGTGAAATATAATTCAAAGCGAATAGATTAGAATCTATGGACTTTCTTATCAGGACGAGTGATTTTTTTTTTAATTTTCCTCGAACTTTGACAGTGAAACGTGTTCTGACTTGAATTGATACGTTGAGTGACTTATCGTCAGGGAACAAGGGTTACCTCGTTAACTTCGGTGCCTTGAGTGGGGTCTGTTGCTGTTGCAGTTTCCCGGGTGGTTTGTGCAGGTTCAAATCTCGGTGAGTCACATTTCATTGATCACTTTTTATCTGATCTCGCTTCACTATTCCCATTTCACATATCACCTCATATCACGTTTCACCTCATCAAGTTTCATTTATTCATCTTTAACCTATGACGTTTCTAGTAATCACATTTTGCACGTGATCATCTTTCACTGAATCAATTTTCACGTAATTACATTTCACATATAAACCAGCCACCGTGGCGTAGTGGTAAGAGTCGCCAACTCCCGGTTAGGAGGTCGCTGGTTCGATTCCCATCAGAGCTCCTACCTCTAAAAGGCACGGCCAAAGAAGACTTGACATACATAACATTGTTTCTAAACGGTAAAAATCCAAAATCGTTTACATACGCGCAATATTGGCTCAAGACACAAGCCTATCCAAGTTAAATGCACGTAATGCTGCCTCCGATGACACGAACTTACAAAAGCTAACGCTCTGAACACTTTTTCCACCGACACAACCATCTAGAAGCCAGATTTCAGGATTGAATTTCCTGTGGCTCCTGTTAGGGCATGGAGGAAATGGAATCAGTAACACAACGAGAGTTAAACGAAATGTTTGCGTCAATAAAGCCCAGTTAAATACTACCATTCATTTACATGCATGCGAGTCATGCAAGTTTCAATGAATTCACCTATACTTAATAACACTCGTTTGTCTGCAGGAAGTAATTTACTAAAAGAGAATACAGACTTCGGACAAAAATATCTTCAAGATATGAATCTTTTACCGTGTGTCAGAAAAAATGAGACTCCATGATAAAATGAAACACATCAACAACAGTATTTGTGCCACCCTTGTCTAGAAACACGATCTGCTTTTACAATTCCATTTACTCGCCCTGTCTTCACTGGTAAATGGTGATTATTACATCTCACTTGGAATAACCAAACTGTGAACAAGCATTCGACTGACATGCCTTCCTCTTTCAAACTCAGTTTATAGTGCTTGTTAGATATACAGGCATTGCTGTTTTGAACTACTTCCATCCACAGACTCTTTTAAAGCAGGAGAAACATTTCCACTTAAATAGTCTCTTTTTTTTCAAAAAAAATGTTTATGATTTCTTAACACGATCAGATTCTGCACCAACTACAATTTAGTGAATATTACTCATCCTAAACACACGTAGCACTGTTTCTAAAGACATGAACCTATGTAGGCTAAACACACACACACACTCTGAAGACACATTCCTAAGTAGAATGAATAATCGTAACACTGCCTCTAAAGACACAATTCTCTGTAGACTGAATGATTGTTATTCTATCTCTAAAGGCACAATTCAAAGTAGTTCTGAACAATCGTAACACTACCTGTAAAGACACAATCCTACGTAGACTGAATGATTGTTAAACTATCTCTAACGACACAATCGTAAGTAGTCTGAATAACCATCACACTGTCTCTAAAGACACAATTCAAGTAGTCTGAACAATCGTAATACTGCCTGTAAAGACACAATCCTACATAAGCTGACATGTATCACTACGACCAAGACAGGATGCGAGACGGGCGAAAACACACGTCACATTTATCTGAACATCCAATGAACCCAAATCCTACCACAACACACACACACACACACACACACACACACACACACACACACACGCACGCACGCCACGCACGCACACACACACACACACACACACACACACACACACACACACACACACAAAACACACACACACGTCACATTAATCTGAACATCCAATGAACAAATCTGACCACACACACCACACACACACACACCACACACACACACACACACACGGCGCGCGCGCGCGCCGCGCGCGCGCACACACACACCCCAACACACACACACACACACAACACACCCCACACAACACACACACACACGTCACATTAATCTGAACATCCAATGAACAAATCTGATCACACACACACACACACACACACACACACACACACACACACACACACACACACACACACACACATACACACCACATACACGCGCGCGCGCGCGCGTCACTTTAATCTGAACATCAATCCACATCCATTTTGCGTCCCAATTTATGAGGAGACAAGTGATTGTTCGTTCTTCGTTTTCATTGTCTTCAATGCTGTTGTCTTGCCTGAAGAAGACCAAAGAGGTCGAAACGCGTTCGTGTTTTGTCTTGTAATCTGTTTGTCTCTTTCGTTCCGTGGAATAGCAATTTTCTTAAAGTCTGGTCTGAAAACACAATCGTTACGTAGTCCTAACACAACGTGACATCTACTAGACATAGTTCTAAATAGCTTGAGTACAACTCAACCTGCAAACGTGGTATCTACTAGACAAAGTTCTAAATAGCTTGAGTACAACTCAACCTGCAAACGTGGTAATCTACTAGACATAGTTCTAAATAGCTTGAGTACAAACTCAACCTGCATATAAAGACAGAGTCCCGAGCAGGCAAAACTCGAGTAACACTACTTCAAAAGACAATCCCAGGTAGGTTGAAACACGCGCAGCCCTGTCTCTGAGAGCACAAATTCTGCATAGACTCCATACACATTGCAATACCTCTAAAAATATCAGTCCATTTCATCTTTCAACAACGCACAAACACGCGCACACGCATGCACGCACGCAATGCACATACACACGTACACAAGTTCACACGCACGCACGCACGCATGCACACACACACACACACACACACACACACCCCACACACACACACACGCACGCACGCACGCACGCACGCACGCACACACACATTTATACACATACACACCACTCACGCACACTCGCACTCATACGTACAAACACCACTGCAATAATGCAATACAACATTTATTTCCTTTCTCCTCTTTGGGGGTGTTAAGGGGGACAATAATATGCAAACAACCATCACCATGAATTTAGTCACACGAATCGCATTGCTGAAAAGGTAAAGATAATGCTGTAAATTGATCAAGGAGATAATGCTGTCATTGACCAAGGAGATAATGCTGTCATTGTTCAAGGAGAAAATGCTGTCATTGTTCAAGGAGATAATGCTGTCATTGATCAAGGAGATAATGCTGTCATTGTTCAAGGGATAATGCTGTCATTGATCAAGGAGATAATGCTGTCATTGACCAAGGAGATAATGCTGTCATTGATCAAGGAGATAATGCTGTCATTGTTCAAGGAGATAATGTTTGTCATTGATCAAGGGGATAATGCTGTCATTGATCAAGGGGATAATTGCTGTCATTGATCAAGGAGATAATGCTGTCATTGATCAAGGAGGATCATCCGGAAAAATGGGGGCTGAAAAAAGTTTTCTTTCTGAATTTGACGTCCTTGGATAAATCGATCAGACATTGTGTCCACGTATTATTTAACAAAGCATAAAGGTTAAACATTGTACGTACTTTTAGATGTCGTTTTTGGCTTAAATTGACGACGGAAAGCTGCATATTTGCGGCAGTCAAAAAGAATAGAAATCCTCTTGTATATTGCAGTCTACATATTCTAACTTCTCTCGACACTCAACATCATTTTTTTTTTTTTTTTTTTTTTTTTTTTTCGATTTCAAGCTTATGATCACAAGTCCGAAATTTCATAAATGCGTTAATGTACTATCTATCTAGAAGTTGTGTAATAAACTTTTTCTGTGTAAAAAGACGGTTTTGAATGTGTGTGAATAAGGCTTTCATCTTTTTTTTCTCTAGACTCTTGCGAACTTTGGACGAATGAATTTGTTCAAAACCGTTTCCCCCTACTTGACGCAAAGAAGTTCAACTAATGAACCTTAGTCAATCCCAGACACATTAATAACCAGCATCGGTTTGAAATTGGTTGAACGCCACTCAGCCAGCGTGGTGTCAGAGCTGATTTGCCAACAAGCAAAACGCACTGCTCTGTACATTTCACACTAACTTTGTCACTTCAGGACATCAATCAGCTGGATCAAAAAATGATCATTCTAAAGTCTGACTTTTTAATAGCTGATGGAAAGTTTCCTGTTTCACCATAACCAAGTGTATTTCGATTTGAATGGAAAACGTATTTTTACACACACGCACGCGCGCGCGCGCGCACGCGCATTCACACACAAAACACACACACACACACACACACACACACCCACACATCACACACACACCTCACACACACACACACACTCACACACACACACACACCACACACACACACTCACAACACACACTCACACCACACACCACACTCAACACACACACACACACACACACACACCACACACACGCACGCACGGCACGCACGCACACACATAAAGAGGGTTCTGCCCACTCCCCAAAAAAATCCGTTAACGATCCTTTTTAACCCCCCCCCCTTTTTTAACTCCCTGGGAGTTAGAATTACACGTGCCCAAATTTTAACTCCCCAGGGGGTAAAACAAACCCCAACCCGAAGACCCCCCCCCCCCCCCCCCCCCTTTTTTGATAACTCCCCCCCCCCCAAAACATTCAGTTTTTTTGTGTTAGTCATGATGTGAGAAATAAACTTTGATATAACCCCCCTCCCTCCCCCCCCCAGGGGGGGGGTTGAAATACGCAGTGCCTAAACTAACTCCCGGGGGAAATTACTTTTGATCAGAAAAGTTTTCCGATTTACCCCCGGGGGGTTAAAAATAGAAAGGGGGGGGTCTTCTGGTTTTTGCCAGGACGCCCCCCCCTTCCCCCCCCCCTCACATCACACCACACACTGCAGGAGACACTTGACATGAAAACTTTACTTGACAAATAAAAATCTTTGGGAACAAAAAGCCCATTAATCCAATCTGTCTTTTAAACCTAACAATATAAACAAAGTGCTAAAGCATGCAGAGGGGAGAGAGAGAAGAGAGAGAAAAGAGAGAGAAAAGGAGAGAGAGAGAGAAGGGGGGGGAGTAAAAGAAAAAAAAGAAAAAAGACGCAGACAGAGAGGGGGGGAGTGGGGGGGGAAAAGATAGAGACATGAGATAGATAAACAAATAGGGGAGACAGAGATACAGCAAAGAGAGAGGGGGAGAGTTAAGGAGACAAAACCAGACAAGAAA
>CM065718.1:4868078-4875616 GCA_033310375.1 Conus canariensis | reverse complement strand
TGTATGCGTGCCAGTGCATGTATGTTTGAGTGTGTTTGTGTGTGTAGAGGGGGGGAGGGGGAGGGGCAGGGAGGCAGTGGGTGGCGTGCACGTACATGTGCATATGTATGCGTGTGTGTGTGATCTGTGGGTTGTGTGAGCTGATCCTGTTGGCCAAGGGTGGTGTTGGGGAGGGGGGGGGGGGGGTGAGAGGGTTACGGAAAGCTTTGCCTGGCCGTTGAAGTAAAGTCAAGGTAAACATACAAACACACAAAACAAGGCATATTTCACGCATAGTTCAAAACAGACATTTGAACTTTCGAACCTGTGCCACCGTTTCGCCCTCACCATTGCCAGTCACAGAAAGATGGAGGACAGAAGTAAGACAAGACAATGGGGAAGGCAAAACAGGATATCTCAGAGAGAGAGAGAGAGAGAGAGAGAGAGAGAGAGAGAGAGAGAGAGAGAGATAGACAAAGAGACAGACAGACAGAGAGAGAGAGAGAGAGAGGAAAGAGGAGGAGAGAGAGAGGGGAGAGAGAGAGGAGAGACACACACACACACCACACACACACTGACAGAGACAGACACACAGACAAACACACACACACACACACACACACACACACACACACACACACACACACACAAACAGAGATAGACACAACACACACACACACACACACACACACACACACACACACACAAATACACACTGACAGAGACAGACACACAGACAAAGACACACACACACACACACACACACACACACACACACACACACACACACACACACACACACACAGAGAGAGAGAGAGAGAGAGAGACAGAGACAGAGACGAGACAGAGAGACAGACAGAGAAAGATAGACAGAGATATTCAGACAGACAGAGAGGACGAAGGAGGGGGAAGGGGGGGGGGGGAGCAGGGTAAGAAATAGCTGGATCTTGTCAACCAAAAGAGATGGGGGGTGAGGGTTGGGAGTGGGTGGGTAGAAGGTCATGGGGGGGGGTGTAAGGGGAGTCAGCCGATGGAGATGAGAAGGTAAGGTAACAGAGAACACTGTGTCAGACTAGTTCAGCAAATGGACGAGTTGGTTTGCCGTATCAGTGTCGCATGTGTCAGTGTTATTGCACTCAGCAAAGTGATTAGGGCGTAGAGAGGTGTGGGGGGGGGAGGGTATGGAGATATTACAGGATGCAGAATCCCCTCTCTTTTTTTTTTCTTTTTTTTTTTCAAGCAAAACGCATCTTTAACCAATTTGTCAGCATGTAACTTTCATAGTGCAATACGAAACAGTACAATACAATACAATACAATACAATACAATACAATGCAAAACAACACAACGCAATACAGCACAACACAACACAACACCATACAATACAAAACATTACAATACAATACAAAGAGATCTGCCAGGTGGAGTGCTTCTACAATATTTCATCTGCCAGGTGGAGTGCTTTTACAATATTTCATCTGCCAGGTGGAGTGCTTCTACAATATTTCATCTGCCAGGTGGAGTGCTTCTACAATATTTCATCTGCCAGGTGGAGTGCTTCTACAATATTTCTTCTTTTTTTTAATGTATCCCCTCTTGCTCTTCAAGGGGAGAGAGGGTGGGCAAGGGAAGAGGGGGAGGGGGGGTAACTTTCCCGTTTCCTTTCTCACCATTTCTCATCTAGCTGTTGCAGTAGTCCCCGCTCAACCAATGGTAACAAGGATTTTTTTCTCTTTTAATGAATCATCTTTTATTTCAAAACAAAACACGAATAAGGACTACAGAACGCATAAGACAATGATAACAGCAACAACAAAACATAATCATCATGATCATCATCATATTGATCGTGATCATGGAAACAAAGGATTTAGTACCATCCGGCCGTTATAATCTGGAAGGCTTTGACCTCAACATCAGACATTTTATAAATGCATATAGATTTATAGATATGCATCATGAAAGTTAATCCATTGACCGGGTGGACAAAAATGTGTACGAAAGACTCCAGAAAGGAAGAACAGGAATGTGAACTACATGCATGCATGTGTAGATGAAAATAGCAATGGTCTTCCTACCTGTCTTCTGTGTCACTCGCCTCTTGGTGGCAAGTTGACAATGACACATAGAGGACGGAAGGTTTGAACTAACGCCACACACACACACACACACACACACACACACACACACACACACACACACACACACACACACACACGCGCGCACGCATGCACACACACACACACACACACACACACACACACACACACACACACACACACACACACACACACACACACAACCTAACAAGAAAGTTCAAAGTAAAGCTTTTTTCAAGACGTAATAGGAAACAAACAAAGCACAATTTCGGCCAATGTGTCTTGTCCAGACGTTACGAACAACAGATATACGCCATGCACAAAACAATACCCCACAGCCAGATTACAAGTCAGCATGAAAAATGACAATCCACCCCCTCTCTCTCTCTCTCTCTCTCTCTCTCTCTCTCTCTCTCTCTCTCTCTCTCTCTCTCTCTCCTCTCTCTCTCTCATGCGTCGTTTTGGGTTTTTTTTAACTATCCTCACTATTTGATTCTTTCAAAAAGGTCGGTTTCATGCTTAGATGGGGAAAAAAAAAGGGGCAGCAGAGGGACATCCGGAGTCATGAACCGGGTGTGGCCCAACCCCCCTAGAGTGTCAGGAGATAAGGGCCGAAACACTTGCTTGAAGGGGGCTTCTCTTCTGAGGACTCTCTGCTGCCACGCTCTCCACGAGTTTCTTTCTACTGATGCATGGGTAAACCATTGACTTCCGGGAATAGGCCGGAGGACGTCCGGGAAAGACCGGAGGACACTGGGAAAGACCAGAACCAAGGGCTCTGTGGGCTGGCTCCCCACTTTGCCTTAAACATGTGGCTACTAAAAATAAAAGGAAAAGATGCTCCCAGGATTCACCGAAAGGGGGAGAGAATGATGAATCCATCGGTGCTCAACCAATCATGACTGCAATTCCCAAACGGACTATGAACATGGACCAAATGGAATATCCATGTGTCTGTGGAAAGCGTTTCGCTACCACCCGTGGCATGAAGATCCACAGAACAAAGATGGGATGTGTGAAGACTCATCTGAATGAGCAGCAGCGCACTGCATCAGCAGATAAGACGTCGGAAGACCAAGGCCAGGATTTAAACCACAGTGCCAAGGACATCCACGCTGTTGGTTCGGATGAGGAATTTGCACAGGCCCTCGATGCCAGGCGCCTGAAACTCAACCTGCCACGAGCAAACGAAACTGAAGATTGGGAGAAACTGGATGCAAAAATCGTCCAAAGACTCGATGCACTGATAGGGAAAAGCACCCTGGAACACAAACTAGCCACATATGGGGACATTGTGTATGCCACATGTAGAGACGCCTATGGAGCAAAACTACCCAAAGAGAAAAACACTCCAAAGAAATCCAGACGCCAAGAAAAGATGGACAAGATCAGGGTCCAAAAGAAAAACCTCAAGATGCAAATGAAGACCGCACTGCCAGCTGAAAAACAAGGCTTGGAAAAACTGTGGAAAGACCTGAAAGAAAAACACAGTGCCCTCAGCAAAGCGGAATCTGCGAGGAAGAGGAAGAGCAAAAAGAAGAAGACACAAGAGCGCTTCTTCAGAGACCCCTTCCAGTTTGCCAGAACACTGTTTGAGCAGCCAAAATCTGGGACCCTAAGTGTGGACAAAGGAGTTCTTGAGCAGCATCTGAGGAAAACATACTCTGACCCACAGAGCAAAGCACCACTCGACATTCAAGGTCTGGTGTGGCCAACCAACCCTGAGGAACAGTTCAATGGCAAGCCTCCAACGTTGGCGGAAATCAAGAAGGTGGTCGACAAAGCCAGAGCCAAATCATCACCAGGGCCAAACGGAATACCTTACCAGCTTTACAAGAAATGTCCCAAGGTGCTGGAGTGGCTCCACAGGCTGCTGCGATCGGCTTGGAGAAACCAGAAGATCAGCGGCCAGTGGATGACGGCAGATGGTGTGTACATCCCCAAAGAGCAAAACTCAAGTGACATTAGCCAGTTCAGGCCAATATCACTACTGAACGTCGAAGGGAAAATCTTCTTCTCTGTCATGGCAGCAAGGCTGACCAAGTACCTGATGGAAAACAAGTACTTGGATGTGTCAGTCCAGAAAGGTGGCATCCCAGGCGTGGCGGGCTGTGTAGAACACGCCACAATGATCTGGGACGCAATCCAAAAAGCAAAAACAGAAAAGAGAGACCTGGACGTAGTGTGGCTTGATCTGGCAAACGCATATGGATCTGTGCCCCATGAGATGATACAGTTGGCTCTTGAGATGTACCATGTGCCAAAGAACATCCGCGACATGCTCAAGAAGTACTTCAATGGCTTCTCAATGCGGTTCTCTACCAAGGAGTACACAACAGACTGGATCAACTTGGAAGTGGGTATTGCAATGGGCTGTGCAATTTCCCCAATACTGTTCGTGCTGGCAATGGAACTCATCTTGAAAGCAGCAACAAACAACGCGAGACAAACAGACCTTGGCGATGGATACAAGATGCCTCCTCTCAAGGCCTTCATGGATGACACTACAGTGATTTCATCCAGAGAAGACGAGACACGTCATGTGCTGGAGAGGCTGGACGACATAGTTGCCTCATCCAGAATGAAGTTCAAGCCAAAGAAATCACGGAGTCTCTCACTGAGGAAAGGAAAAGTGGCCGGATCTGTGGTCTTCAGTGTTGCCAACCAGGCCATTCCAACAGTCACAGAAGAACCAGTCAAGAGCCTTGGAAGATGGTATGATGATACGCTGAAAGACACACAAAGAGCAAAAGAAACCAAGCAGATGGCGGAGGAAGGCTTGGAGACCATTGACCAGTGTGGGCTCCCTGGTAAATACAAGGTCTGGTGTCTGCAGTTCATGCTGATACCAAAGCTCTTATGGCCTCTGATGATATACGACATCTGCACCAGCATAGTGGAGGCAATGGAAGCCAAAATCAACAAGTTCACAAGGAAATGGCTTGGTGTCCCACCCTGTCTGACTGACATAGCGCTGTACTGTCGCCAAGCAAAGCTGAAACTACCCCTGAAATCCATCCTGGAGGAATACAAAGCAGGGAAGATCAGACTTCAAAGCATGCTGGAGGACTCAGGAGACAAGGTGGTAGAAGCAATTAAGCCCCAGCTGAAGACAGGCAGAAAATGGAAAGTTCAAGAGGCGATGGATTCTGCAAAAGAAAGTCTCAAGATCAGAGAAATAACAGGACACACACAGACCAACAGACAGGGACTGGGGGTGACCAAAACTGAATGGTGGTCAAAGGCCAAAGGAAAAGCCAAAAGAGACATGATGATTCAGGAGATGAGAAAAGAAGAAGACCAAAAAAGACTCCAAAAAGCAGTCCAGCAGAGCCAGCAAGGGCAATGGACAACGTGGGAGAATGCACTCCAAAGAAGTCTCACTTGGAATGACATTTGGCACATGGCCCCTCTCAGGATCAGCTTCATTCTCAGATCTGCATATGACCTTCTGCCCTCAAATGCAAACCTGGTGAAGTGGGGGAAAACAGACGATCCTGCATGCCCCCTCTGCCATGAAAAACAAACAGTGGAGCATGTCCTAAGCTCATGTAAAGTAGCCCTGGCTCAAGGAAGGTACACATGGAGGCACAACCAAGTGCTCAAAGAAATTGTACAAGTAGTCTGGGCTAGTACCAACACCACAAAAGGGAAAATCAGGACTCCAAAAGCACCCGCAACATTCTTCACGGCAGGAGGCAGCAAATCATGGCCAAGAACAACAGTGCCACTCGAAACATGCAGGCAGAGTCTGCTGGACGGGGCAGATGACTGGGAGTGCAATGCAGACCTCCCAGAATGGAAGACTCACCCAGAGATCATCAGCAAGAGTGGCATGAGACCAGACATAGTAGTCCACTCTCAGTCAACCAAGCAGCTGATCATGATCGAGCTCACGGTGCCATATGAGAACAGAATGGAGGCAGCTCAAATCTACAAGACTGAAAAGTATGCTGATCTGGCAAACAGCCTGAGGAGAGAAGGCTATCAGGTCAAAGTCCTCACTGCAGAAATTGGAGCTAGGGGGTTTGTAGGAACGTCTGCATACAGCCTCATGAAACAGCTCTCAGTTGCAGGGAAGGAAAAAAACCAGAGCCCTGAAAGCAATGGCAGAAGCGGCAGAGAGGTGTTCAAGCTGGATCTGGTCAAGGAGGAACAAAAGTGAACTTCATAAGGCTTAATTTCCCTACAAATATCAGGTGTCCCTGTGGCTCAGTGGTTAAAGCGCGAGTCATTAAGTGGAAAATGAGCATGTCCAGAGGGTCATGGGTTCGAATCCCAGCCATGGCTCGTCCCAAGATGGGGAAAAAAAAAGGGGCAGCAGAGGGACATCCGGAGTCATGAACCGGGTGTGGCCCAACCCCCCTAGAGTGTCAGGAGATAAGGGCCGAAACACTTGCTTGAAGGGGGCTTCTCTTCTGAGGACTCTCTGCTGCCACGCTCTCCACGAGTTTCTTTCTACTGTTTCGTGCATGATTCATGTCTGTTTCTAACCGCTGAAGAAGACATATTTTTGTGAAAAATTTACTTACCTGTTTGGCAAAATAAGCGTTACTGATGCGCGTGGTGTGTGTGTGTGTGTGTGTGTGTGTGTGTGTGTGTGTGTGTGTGTGTGTGGTGTGTGTGTGTGTGTGCGTGCGTGCGTGCGTGCGTGCGTGTGTGTGTGTGTGTGTGTGTGTGTGTGTGTGTGTGTTTGAGTGTGTGTGTGTGTGTGTGTGTGTGTGTGTGTGTGTGTGTGTGTGTGTGTGTGTGCTCGCGCGCGCTCGTGTTTGAATGTGTGTGTGTGTGTGTGCGTGCGTGCACGTGCGCACGTGTGCGTGCGCGCGTATGTGTGTGTGTGTGTGTGAGGAGTGAAGGAGGGGGTTGGCTTGTTTTCAGTAAGACTGCAGTCTGTGTCAATCAAACCAGGAGACTGATCTCATGAGGGTTGTGTGGGCTGTCCTCTCAGGAGACTGATCTCCTGAGGGTTGTGTGGGCTGTCCTCTCTGACTTGAGCCTTTTTGGTGAAAGACGATCATGGTGACAGACGGTCACAAGACACAGCGTCCTAACCTGGCCATAACACAGGTATCACAATTCCCTCATTGACGTCATCTTCCAGTGCAGCCGTCTGTAATTTAGGAACCCCCCACTGAATGCCACCACTTCAGTCAATTTTCATTCCGTTTCACGGCCACCGTCACCACCACCATTAGAAGATGACATGGCGATGGGGGGGGGGGGGGAGGCAGGTTACCTACCCAGAAGAGGGGGGGGGGGGTAAGGAACCTATCTAACATTACCCTGTTACCACCAGAACGACACAACGTTGATACGGGCAGGCGAAATGCTCAATTTGATGATCATGTACTTATGACATTGTAACTCTCAACGTGTTCAATCTGGGTGCTTTACCATTGAACCACTGCCAGTGGTTTCTGTGTTTATGCACGCTTCAGTAGATACATTCAGACGCTTCA
>CM065718.1:4860578-4863078 GCA_033310375.1 Conus canariensis | reverse complement strand
CACTCACACACACACACACACACTCACACACACACACACACACACACACACACACACGCACGCACGCACGCACGCACGCACACACATAAAGAGGGTTCTGCCCACTCCCCAAACAATCCGCTGTAACGATCCATTTTAACTCCCCTCCACTTTTTAACTCCCTGGGAGTTAGAATTAGCACGTGCCAATTTTAACTCCCCAGGGGATAAAACAAACCACACCAGAATGACTCCCCCCCCCCCCCCCCCCCCCTGTTTTAGATGAACTCCCCCACCCCAAAACATTCAGTTTTATGTGTTAGTCATGATGTGAGAAATAAACATTTGATATACACCCCCTCCCTCCCTCCCCCAGGGGTAGAGTTGAAATACGCACGTGCCTAAACTAACTCCCGGGAAGTTACTTTCGATCAAGAAATGTTGATCCAGATTGACCTCCGGGGAGTTAAAAAATAGAAAGGGGGGAGTCATTCTGGCTTTATGCCAGGACTGCCCCCCCTTCCCCCCCCCCTCACATACACACACACACACTGCAGAGAGACACTTGACACTTGAAAACTTTACTTGACAAGGATAAAGATCTTAGGCTAACATAAAAGCCTATTAATCCAATCTGTCTTTGATAAACACTAACAATAGTAAACAAAGCTGACTAGAAGCATGCAGAGAGAGAGAGAGAGAGAGAGAGAGAGAGAGAGAGAGAGAGAGAGAGAGAGAAGGGGGGGGGAGTAAAAGAAAGAAAGAAAAACAGACAGACAGACAGAGAGGGGGGGAGTGGGGGGAGACACTAGAGATAGAGACACTGAGATAGATAAACAAATAGGCAGACAGAGATACAAGCAAAGAGAGAGGGAGAGAGATTAAGAGAGACAAACAGACAGACAAGCAAGGAGAGTGAGCGAGAGACTGAAAGAAAGTTGGGGGGGGGGGGGAGAGAAGGAGACAGACAGACAGACAGACAGGCAGACAGCCAGAGAGAAGGGGAGGGAGGAAGAGGGGTGTATATTAAATGTTTATTTCTCATATCCTGACTAACACATAAAACTGAATGTTTTGGGGTGGAGGAGTTAATCTAAAACGGGGGGGGGGGGGGGGGGGGGGAGTCATTCTGGCGTGGTTTGTTTTAACTCCCGGGGAGTTAAGTGGAGGGGAGTTAAAATGGATCGTCACACCGGAGTCTCTGACGCGGGCAGACTCGACGGCATCGAACCATAACGGCTGTGTGTTCGCCATTGTTCAGCCTGTGGGCGGCCTATCTGCAATATTAGTATTGATCCTGACTGGAGAAACCAACTAAAAATAGCGCTGACAGCGTGACACAGGTCTAGGAACGGCTGAACAAGTGTGTGCGTGCTGCCGTCCTTCTATTCGAATACGCGTATACAAAACAAGCAACAACAACAAAATAATGATAAAGTAGATCTGATTCTCAGAGCGCCGCAATATGCGTAGGATTTTTTTCGCTGAGCAAGCTTTGTCCATGATTGTGCCAATGTGCGTTTTGCCGACACATGGCCTTAGTGTGCGTTTTGCCTAAACGCTAGACAGTCTCTGAATCTGTTTCTTTCCATTTAATGAACAAACGCACATGACTTCTCAGGCGAAATGACTTTACGGACACGATCACAGGAAAGGAAGGAGGCTAGTTTTGTAGAAAGAAAAAAAATAGCGTACATGTCCTCTGGTAAAATGTGTGGTCGCCAGCACGGAGCAGCAGAAATCACCTTTAACGTTGGAAAAATCACGTCCACCCATTTCGCTGACTGAATCGCATCTGAGATATCGGTGTTGGGAGAACCTGAAACAGAACTAAATGCACTAAACCAGTGACACTTTTTTGTTTGCAAAGACGCAATACGAAGCAGATGGCTGGCTTTTTTTTATCAATGCTTTGGTCACATCCAATGATGTGTTAGCATCATACAGATAACGCACAGCTTGGTTGTGGTTGTTATCAGTTAGTTTGCGGTTGCTAGTTATACATGGCAGAGACGTTTACCTTGTAATCAGAGAAGAGACCAATTAGCGGCCGATTTAAGCAAATGAGAGTACTCATAATCTGAAGTGTGAAAGACAGGATATTTTTTTAAGCGGGCCGGAAAGCGTGTGAATAAGATGTCAGTGTAACTCAGAGTATAAGAGCTAGCCGTACATAGCATATGAATACCCAATGCTCCCCCGACACACACAAACACACACACACACACACACACACACACACACACACACACACACACACACACACACACACACACAACTGTAGCAGCAGACAGGAGACCTGAGGGCTTACAGCAAGCCGGACCATTCTAGAGTGTCCAGGTACAAGCGTTAGACCCCCCCTCCTCCCCCCTCCTCCCCCATCCCCTCCCATCCACCCACTCACCCAGGTGGGTTGTAAGGGCAATGGCCTCAACTCAAAGGATTCGGGGTGAAGATCTTAGAAGGTAAAGCTCCCCCCCCCCCCCCCCCCCCCCCCCCACGACTAAACTATTGTGATTTGA
>CM065718.1:4830578-4850578 GCA_033310375.1 Conus canariensis | reverse complement strand
ACACAGACACCTGCAGTGGTGTTAGGAAACTGGACCAACACAAAGCCACATGCACATCTGTTAAGTTAGTAAAACCAATGGCGTGTGTGGCTTCAGTTTGGGCATTTGAGCCCATAGCATTAGTATCATTAGATTGTTGACAGTACTCATAGAGACTGTTGACAGTACTCGTAGAGATTGTTGACAATACTCATATAGAGATCGTTGACAGTACTCATAGAGATTGCTGACAATAGTCATAGAGATTGTTGACAGTACTCATAGAGATTGTTGACAGTAGTCATAGAGACTGTTGACAGTACTCATAGAGATTGTTGACAGTACTCATACAGCGTCAGCCCTCAGTTAGAGACCGAATTCTAAGCGCTGTACAAGTCACACTCTTGCTTGAGGGACAAGTGCAGGCAAAGCTTTCGTTCCTCATTATGCCAAAGACTCTAGCAAGAGGTATGTAGTTGTTGGTTTTTTAAAGCGGGGGGAGGGGGGGGGTTATTGACGAGGAAGACAGTGTTCAAGAGTAGCTATCAAATTCTGTACTGGCGACATATTGGGGGGATTTATAGTTCTGTCTTGCGACGAACGGAAGAAAGAGTTCCGCATATTTAGTGTCAGATTCCGTGTCCTGCGAGAGGTTCAACGGTAGAACTCGCCCTGGTTGTTCTAGTACAGCCACAGTATCTAACAGAAATACACCGCCTCTGAGGTTGTTATATCCTCACCCGTACGTGGACATGAATGACTGTTCAACAATTTCCCGTTGGGACGAAGATGACACAGTTCATCCAGACGGTTATCACACACACACACACACACACACACACACACACACACACACACACATACACACACATGCACGCACGCACGCACGCACGCACACACACACACACACCACACACACACACACACACACACACGCACACGCACACACACACACACTGACCTTTCAACCCCACCACTCTCTCCGGAAAGAACATCGAAACTGAGGTCACCGAGAGACAAGGCATGTAACCCGATTCTTCTTTATAATGGTCAGTGGGGATGAGAATGGTGAAGATGGTGCTACGGAGTTTCATTCTGGTTTTAGAGTACAAGGCAGAAGTTTCTTTATATTTCCTTTCACAAAATACCCCAAAGTTGACCAGATACAGACCACCTGCAGTGGTTGTTCAGGTGCTGGCCAGCTGCCTCGGGGTGTCTGAAGCTTCGGACCTGACGAAGCTGTGCTGTTGCCGCGAACAGCTGAGCGACCCCGGGTCCCATGAAGATGTGGGCGGCACCCTGAACGACCTGAAGACCTGGTGGGACCTGGCCCTGCCTCCCAGAGAGGAACCCTTCTTTCCTGATGACGACTCTTACCTGGAAGTGGTGGGAAGGTAGGCGTGCGTGCGTGCGTGCGTGCGTGCGTGCGTGCGTGCGTGCGTGCGTGCGTGTGTGTTGTGTGTGTGTGTGTGTGTGTGTGCATGCAGTGCTAAAGGATTTGTGTTGCGCGATAGTGGTAGTGATGATGATGGTGGTGGTGGTGGTGGTGATTGTTGTGGTGGTGGTCATGGTCGTGATGATGATGGTGGTGGGGGTGAGTGTGGTGGTGGTCATAGTGATGGTACTGATGGTGGTGACGGAAATGGTTATCATGATTATTATTATCATGAACACTTATATAGAGCCTATCCTCGGCTAGAGACCAAGCTCTAAGCGCTCTACAACCCACACTGGTTTACACAACGGGCTGCCTACCTGGGTAGTGCCGACTGAAGAGCCCCCAGCTGGCGCTTCATTCAGTCGTTCCCCTTGTCATCCAGTCAGTATCGTTCAATATCGTTCAATATTGTTCAATATCGTTCAATATCGTTCAATAATGTTCATTCAACTTCCTCATTTCCTTCTTTTCACGCAGGGTGCATGCTGTGTGTGACGTGTCATCCATACCAACGGCCAAACTGGCCTTCTCTTCCGAAAGTTGGTGATGGGATTTAACGTGTGTGGAAGATGTTATGCGTGCGTTCACACACGGAACCTCGGTTTATAGTCTCGTTCGAAGGACTGTATGGGAAATGGAGTCAGAACCAATGTTAAGTCCGAGGGAAAAATCCCCCTGTACCAAAACGGCCCGGTGGAGATCCGAACCCGTAACCCCAGGATCACCGAGATTACGAGTCCGGCGCTCTACCACTGAGTTATTCCGGCCCCAATTGTGTGGTGATGATGGTGGTGATAATTGTTGTGGTGGTGGTTATGGTGATGGTGATGGTGGTGACGGTGGTGGTTGTGATGGTGGTGGTGGTGGTTGTGATGATGATGGTGGTGAAGGTGGTGGCTGTGGTGGTGGAGTTGGTTTGGGTGATGGCCGCCATGGTATTGGTGGTGGTGGTGGTGGTGGTGGGGTGGTGGTGTACCTTTTTTACCATTGTTTTGGCTACATAACCGAGTTTTGGGTGAAGGGCTACGGTTAACATGACATGCTACCCGATGTTGACAGTCTGCTTAAAATTTTGCCAACAACACATCTACTTTACGGTGACATGCTACCCGATGTTGACTGTCTACTTAAAATTTTGCCAACAATGGTGACATACTACCCGATGTGGACTAACCACTTTAACATCCAGCACCACGGTCCGTTAAATCCATTTGGAATTGCTGTAACCACAGAGCGTTATGTATGAAACCACTTATGAAATCAGTTTCATTTAACTTGTCTGGCCCCCGTGCTTTTGCGTTCTTTTCAGAGACTCTTTTTACACACTGTTTGTCAATCGTCTCAGCATCGTCGGTGTATGACAGATACAGCATGACTGGATGGGAAACAGTAAGCAGCATGACTGGATGGGAAACAGTAAGCAGCATGACTGGATGGGAAACAGTAAGCAGCATGACTGGATGGGAAACAGTAAGCAGCATGACTGGATGGGAAACAGTAACAGCATGACTGGATGGAAACAGTAATCAGCATGACTGGATGGGAAACAGTAATCAGCATGACTGGATGGGAAACAGTAATAGCAGACATGGAACAGAGGTTGAAACGGTAATAGCATGAGCCTGGAGAAGTACAGAGATGGAATGATGGCCTGGACAGAGTTACAGATGATGGAATGATGGCCTGGACAGAGTTACAGATGATGGAATGATGACCTGGACAGAGTTACAGATGATGGAATGATGACCTGGACAGAGTTACAGATGATGGAATGATGGCCTGGACAGAGTTACAGATGATGGAATGATGGCCTGGACAGAGTTACAGATGATGGAATGATGGCCTGGACAGAGTTACAGATGATGGAATGATGGCCTGGACAGAGTTACAGATGATGGAATGATGGCCTGGACAGAGCTTACAGATGATGGAATGATGGCCTGGACAGAGCTACAGATGATGGAATGATGGCCTGGACAGAGTACAGATGATGGAATGATGGCCTGGACAGAGTTACAGATGATGGAATGATGGCCTGGACAGAGTTACAGATGATGGAATGATGGCCTGGACAGAGTTACAGATGATGGAATGATGGCCTGGACAGAGCTACAGAGTGAATGGAATGATGGCCTGGACAGAGTTACAGATGATGGAATGATGGCCTGGACAGAGTTACAGATGATGGAATGATGGCCTGGACAGAGTTACAGATGATGGAATGATGGCCTGGACAGAGTTACAGATGATGGAATGATGACCTGGACAGAGCTACAGATGATGGAATGATGGCCTGGACAGAGTTACAGATGATGGAATGATGGCCTGGACAGAGCTACAGATGATGGAATGATGGCCTGGACAGAGTTACAGATGATGAATGATGCTGACAGAGTTACAGATGATGGAATGATGGCCTGGACAGAGCTACAGATGATGGAATGATGGCCTGACAAGTACAGATGATGAATAGCCTGGACAGAGTCATAGGATGGGCCTGGACAAGTCAGAGAGATGATGCCGACAGAGTTACGATATGGAATGGCTGACAGAGCTACAGATGATGGAATGATGGCCTGGACAGTCATGGATGATGATGTGTCTTAAAGATGTGGCAAGCTGTTTCCAAATGTCAGGTACTCAAAAGTGCATGTTTGCTCATAAATATGCGGCGGCGAAACCACTTAACGTTCCTTCTGAATTGACTTTTAAAAGCATTTGATTATGATCTATGAAATAATATTGTATTTCAGTAAATATTCAGCAACACTTGTTCATTTTGGGGTTTTGCATTTTCCGGAAAGTCGGACTGTGCCCGACAGTCTTTCAAAAATCAATGTTTATTCTTCGGTAACTTTCAAAGCTGATTCTCAAATGCATTTTGGTCCCGTTACATATGTGCCCATTATTTGGAACAACAAATGACTCACGAGTTTTTTTTTTCCTTTGTACCCCTCTCGCCAGATCTTGACTAAGATTTCTTACAACATGAAAGTACCCAGGCGAATGTGTCACGAGTGTGTGTGTGTGTGTGTGTGTGTGTGTGTGTGTGTGTGTGTGTCCTGGAAATCTCTCTCTTCTCTCTCTCTGTGCTCTGTGTGTGTGTGTGTGTGTGTGTGTGTGTGTGTGTGTGTGTGCCCGTGTGTGTATGTGTGTGTTGTATATATATATATATATATATATAATATATATATATATATAATATACATATACATATATATATATAGAGAGACACTCTTTCAAATGACAAGACCAAACAAGCAAGTTGTCATCTCCCGACGTTTCGGCACTTGGCCTTCTTCAGGCACGCTTTATTACTGCACTGACTCACAAACAATGCCTTTTCCTCCACCACTCCCCAAGAACAAAGCTCACGTGCCGGTAAGATTCAAAGTGTTTAGAACAATGTTCACAAAATTTTCCCTAGTTGAATTTCCATATTCTCTCACATGTTCTAACCCAACTCACCAACAGTCCCCAGCTGTTAGCCTACTCCCCACCCCCTCTTCTCTCTCTCTCTCTCTCTCTCTCTCTTCTCTCTCTCTCTCTCTCTATCTCCCCACCCCCTCCTCTCTCTCTCTACAGCAAGGTGTAATTACATAAATATAAGTACAATAACTATTATACACACACACACACACACACACACACACACACACACACACACACACACACACACATGTATACAAAAAGATTCACATGAAAAGGCATAGATGAAACAAGCATACATAAAGGCATATTAGTTAAGCAACCTCTTCCTCATATCCATCTTTAGCACTACCCTCCCCCCACATACTCCCTATCCTCCCCTCCCCCCCCCCCCCCACCAGTGATAACACAAACACAAACATACATCAACACAGTTAGTTACACACACACACACACACACACACACACACACACACACACACACACGCACGCACGCACGCACGCACGCACGCACACACACGCACGCACACAAATTATGTACACAGCAGTAAATGATGAAAAGTCTTGTTATCTTACTCTTTTGGTTACTAACATATTGTAGAAATGGATATCAGACAATCATTAATTTAACTGCATATTGTGAGTGAAAAAGTTTAGGATACAATGGGAATTTTAATATGCATCCTCTCCTCAATGATGAAAAAGAAAAAAGATAATACATTCCAGTACCGATAATACACATTACACCACCAGGGAAGAAGGGGTAGGGGTGGAAATCGAATAGTGACTGAGAAAACGCTAGCAAACAGTGTTTAAGCCATCAGGCTGAATGGTATGCAATTTGTGGAACCAGAAAGCTTCCCGTTTGAGTCTATACTCCACGTCATCTGACAGAACGTTTTCGATTGCGATACAGCGGAGATTGAGGAGGGAGTGGCCTGGTTGATTGAAATGCTTAGTTACTAGAGTTCCAGAGTTGTTTTTTATGTTGGATCTGTGTTGGTAAAATCGAGTTTTGAGGGAGTTTTTTTGTCTCCAAAATACTGGCTGTGGGCAAAAGAGTAAGTAGATCAAATTAGTGGTTTCACAATCCATGTGATGTCGAATCGAAAAGGATTCGTCAGTTTTCGCACTGTAAAAGGAACCTGTCTGGACAAGATGTTGTTTACAGACAACACATTTTTTCTTACATGGAAAGCAGCCTGCTGGTTTTGTTTCTGACTGGCATATACGCAGAGCAGAGGGCATAAGAAAATTTCTAAGGGTGCGGCTATTCCTTTTCCCCAGGATTGGGGGATCAGGAATTGCCTTTTGGAGTCGGAGACTGGACTGTAGGATTGGATGTAGCTCTTGGACCATTTGCGGATGGGGGGATTGGCAGGGTTGTAAGTAGTAATTACTGGGATGCCTCAGTGTGCTGTTTGGGTCTGTACTGAAGTGTTGAATATCTTGGGATGCATTTTACTTTATCCAAGGCAGAAATCAGGCACAGTTCCTTGTAGCCACGAGCACGAAGCTGTTCAAACAGCTGGGTGCATCGTGACTCAAAGTCAGCGACTTTGGAACACAAACGTTTCAAGCGCAGAAAGAGACTGTAGGGGAGATTTTGTTTGCAGTGGTGAGGGTGGCTTGAGGTGTAATGGAGGTAGGAATGAACATCAGTGGGTTTGCAATACAAATCTGTATGGATGTATCCGTCTTCTATTTTCAAGAGGATATCTAGAAAGGGGAGAGAGACTGCAGAAGAGCTGACGGTGAATTTGATGGTGGGATGGACTGTGTTAATGTACTGTGTGAATGTGTCAAGACCATGCAAATCTCCCAACCAGAGGAAAATTATATTGTCAATAAAACGCTTCCAAAACTCACTGCACACAGGGACAGGGCTATTGTTCAGCAGTTCCTGCTCAAGCCATCCCATGAACAGATTGGCTACAACTGGGGCCATGGGAGTGCCCATAGCAGTGCCCGATATCTGGTGGTACATTTGATCTTCAAAATAGAAAAAGTTGTTGTTAAGGACATGTTCGACTGCTTGGAGTATAGCCTGAGTAGGTGGAGCGTGAGGGAGAGGATTGTTGTCGAGATAGTGGTGCAAGGCCGCCATCATGTCCTGGTGGGGAATGTTAGTATATAACCCTACTACATCCATGGTCACTAGCAAAGCATTACGGAAGGGTCCGTGTACATTGTTCCATTCTTCAATGATTCTTAACATATAAGTAGAGTCTTGAATGTAGCTAGGCAGATTGTGCACAAGTCCAGCAAGCCAGTGATCCACAAGTTTGGAGAGTTTTTCTGTAGGTCCTTGAACACCAGATACGATATATATATATATATATATATATATATATATATATATGCGTGTGTGTGTGTGTGTGTGTGTGTGTGTGTGTGTGTGTGTGTGTGTGTGTGTCCGTGAGTGCACGTTAAGCAGATAGAGCATCTTTTGTACACATACACAAACGCGCGCGCTTCGCCCATATATTTTCAAAGGGAGACAAATGTATGTATGCACGTGTGAACAGAACATGAATGACCGACAAAAGAAAGAAAATACACAACAATAAAATCATGTACTGCTCTTGACACAACTGAAAATCAGCCAGTGAAAGCATGCATTCTCTTTATCTAAGGTAGAAACGTTTGTTGTATTTCTTTGGAATGACTTACAAACATGCAGACAGACAACAAGACAACATGAACAGCATGTGCAGACCAAACTCAGCCTTGCTTCCAGTCAGTTCCTTCACCAACAAGAGTTACTTCCCTTCCGTCTATCAGCACCCCTTCCTCATCCAACTCCATCCCCACTTTCTTGCCCGATTCATCCTCAATCAAGGTCCACAGCTGCTTTGACCTCAAAACAAGGTCTCTGAGTTGCTTGGCATACAAATTAGACAGTATGCGAAAACCTCATGATCATAGTTTTGTTTTTACACTTCCATTGTCTAGATCTACATTCAGAAATCACTGAGAACGTAAAAGTACGTTTTAAGGTTGGCCACTTTTGCATACGTGGTCATAACAGAATTATCACAGACACATACAAACCTCCGTTAGCAATCCTCCCTCTCTCTCCGCCAACCTCTTCCCCCAAGACCCAACGCCACTGAAATATGTCCTTTGCAGATTCGCGAAACATCGCGACTAGATTTTGCACTCCGTGTGTCTAACCTGAACTAGGTTAATCAAGAAATAAAAACAGCACACACTACGTAAGTATCATGTATCATATTTTTAAGATCACAAAGCAAGAATAAAAGGAATGTAAACTATTATTGACATCCGATGTCACGCTCTTCATCCGTGCCCCCGTCACGCACACCCTGCATCCATGCCCCCTCCGTCCCAACACGTCCACCTATGTCACGCCCTTCAACCACAACCCTATACCTATGGCATACCTGCATCCACGTCTCCCCACACATCGTACTTTTTATTTGCTCTTTTCATACACACACCCTCCCACGTACATCCATCTATAACAAGCCCTGTGTCCACTCCATTTCCGTCCCCCCACCCCAACCCCTCCCCGCGTTTAGCCATCCATTGTCACGCCCTGCTTGAAAGCTCCCCCCCCCCCTCCCCATTACGCCAACCCATGCGCATCAATGCCCCCACCTCCTCCCACATATATATTTCTCATACCCCAGTATGCCCACCACGTCACACCCTTCATCAGCACCCAGTCAACCCCAATACACCCACCACGTCACGCCCTTCATCTCGCACTCCCTCTGCCCCAATACACCCACCACGTCACGCCCTTCATCTGCGCCCTCTCTGCCCCGATACACCCACCACGTCACGCCTTCATCTGCGCCCTCTCTGCCCCGATACACCCACCACGTCACGTCCTTCATCTGCGCCCCCTCTTCTCCAATACACCCACCACGTCACGCCCTTCATCTGCGCCCTCTCTGCCCAATACACCCACCACGCCACGTCCTTCATCTGCCCCCCTCTCCCATACACCCACCACGTCACGTCCTTCATCTGCGCCCCTCTGCCCCAATACACCCACCACGTCACGTCCTTCATCTGCGCCCCCTCTTCTCCAATACACCCACCACGTCACGCCTTCATCTGCGCCTCCTCTTCTCCAATACACCCACCACGTCACGCCCTTCATCTGCGCCCCCTCTTCTCCAATACACCCACCACGTCACGCCCGTCATCTGCACCCCCTCTGCCCCAATACATCCACCACGTCACGTCCCTTATCTGCGCCCTCTCTCCAATACACCCACCACGTCACGCCCTTCATCTGCCCCCTCTTCTCCGATACACCCACCACGTCACGCCCTTCATCTGCACCCCCTCTGCCCCAATACACCACCACGTCACGCCCTTATCTGCCGCACCTCTGCCCCAATACACCCACCACGTCACGCCCTTCATCTGCACCCCCTCTGCCCCAATACATCCACCACGTCACGCCCTTCATCTGCACCCCCTCTGCCCCAATACACCCACCACGTCACGCCCGTCGTCTGCACCCCCTTGTCCCAATACACCACCACGTCACGCCCTTCATCTGCACCCCTCTGCCCCAATACACCCACCACGTCACGCCCTTCATCTGCACCCCCTCTGCCCCAATACACCCACCACGTCACGCCCTTCATCTGCACCCCCTCTGCCCCAATACACCCACCACGTCACGCCCTTCATCTGCCCCCCTCTGACCCCCAACCCTTCGAACACCACCACCTTCATCTCACCCCCGCCCTATCATCCTGACGCCCCCTCTGCCCAATACACCCACCACGTCACGCCCTTCATCTGCACCCCCTCTGCCCCAATACACCCACCACGTCACGCCCTTCATCTGCCCCCCACTCCCCCATCTGCGCCCCCTTGCCCAATACACCCACCACGTCACGCCCTTCATCTGCACCCCCTCTGCCCAATACACCCACCACGTCACGCCCTTCATCTGCCCCCCTCTGCCCCAATACACCCACCACGTCACGCCCTTCATCTGCGCCCCCTCTTGCCTCCAATACACCCACCACGTCACGCCCTTCATCTGCGCCCCCTCTGCCCCAATACACCCACCACTCACGCCCTTCATCTGCGCCCCCTCTGCCCCAATACACCCACCACGTCACGCCCTCTGCCATCTGCCCAGCCCCCCTTGCCCCAATACACCCACCACGTCACGCCCTTCATCTGCGCCCCCTCTGCCCCAATACACCCACCACGTCACGCCCTTCATCTGCGCCCCCTCTGCCCCAATACACCCACCACGTCACGCCCTTCATCTGCGCCCCCTCTGCCCAATACACCCACCACGTCACGCCCTTCATCTGCACCCCCTTGCCCCAATACATCCACCACGTCACGCCCTTCATCTGCGCCCCTCTGCCCCAATACACCCACCACGTCACGCCCTTCATCTGCCCCCCTCTGCCCAATACACCCCCACGTCACGCCCTTCATCTGCCCCCACTCTTCCCAATACATCCACCACGTCACGCCCTCTCTATCTGCACCCCTCTGTCACCCTTCATCCGCCACCCCCCACCCCCCCCACGTCACCGCCCTTCCATCCTGCACCCGCCTTCTGCCCCAATTATGCCCACCACTGTCACGCCCTTCATCGGCGCCCCCCTGCTCAATACACCCCCCTTGTCACGCCCTTCATCCACGCCCCATTTTGTCCAATACCCCTCCTTGTCACACCCTTCATCCGCGCCCCATTTTGTCCAATACGCCCTCCTTGTCACGCCCTTCATCCGCGCCCCATTTTGTCCAATACGCCCTCCTTGTCACGCCCTTCATCCGCGCCCCATTTTGCCCAATACGCCCTCCTTGTCACGCCCTTCATCCGCGCCCCATTTTGCCCAATACGCCCTCCTTGTCACGCCCTTCATCCGCGCCCCATTTTGCCCAATACGCCCTCCTTGTCACGCCCTTCATCCGCGCCTCATTTTGCCCAATACGCCCTCCTTGTCACGCCCTTCATCCGCGCCCCATTTTGCCCAATACGCCCTCCTTGTCACGCCCTTCATCCGCGCCCCATTTTGCCCAATACGCCCTCCTTGTCACGCCCTTCATCCGCGCCCCATTTTGCCCAATACGCCCTCCTTGTCACGCCCTTCATCCGCGCCCCATTTTGTCCAATACGCCCTCCTTGTCACGCCCTTCATCCGCGCCCCATTTTGCCCAATACGCCCTCCTTGTCACGCCCTTCATCCGCGCCCCATTTTGCCCAATACGCCCTCCTTGTCACGCCCTTCATCCGCGCCCCATTTTGCCCAATACGCCCTCCTTGTCACGCCCTTCATCCGCGCCCCATTTTGCCCAATACGCCCTCCTTTTCATTCCCTTCAGCCACGCCCCATCTGCTCCAATGTGTTCACCCACGTCACGCCCTTCATCCAATACGTTCCCCCACGTCACGCCCTTCATCCAATACGTTCACCCACGTCACGCCCTTCATCCAATACGTTCACCCACGTCACGCCCTTCATCCAATACGTCTACCCACGTCACGCCCTTCATCCAATACGTTCACCCACGTCACGCCCTTCATCCAATACGTTCACCCACGTCACGCCCTTCATCTGCCCCCTTTGCCCCAATACGCCCGCTCACTCACGTCAATCCCTTCATCCGCGTCCCTCTCTGCAAGTATTCCCACCCATGTCACAAACTGCATCGACGCCCCCACCCCCACCCCCACCCCACTCGCTCACGCATGTCAGGCCCTGAAATCTGCTCCCCCATTCATGTCATACCCTATACTCTCAACCATATCACGCCCTGAAATCTGTGCATCCTATACCACCACCTATGTCACGCATGACATCCTCCATAATCTACCTCCATCTACGTCATGCTCTAAAATCCGCAATGCCCCATACCCAAATTCATGTCATGCCCCGAAATCATCCTCCCCCACCCTTCCACTTCCCCAACCATGTCAGGGTCCGACCCCCCCCCCCCCCCCTCCAAGTCGCACCCATATCCACGCCCTAAAATCGACGCATCCCTGAAAATGATGCACTTGTAAAGCCCCCAAATCTGCATTCCCTGTATTCCAGCAATGTTACCCTGCACCCACAGCTCCTGCAACCCCCTCCATGTTACGCCCTGGATCCACGCCCCACCCACCCCCATCACCCCACCCACGTCATGCCGTATACTTGCCCTCCCCTACCCCCATGGCCCTACCCATGGCACGCCCTGCGTCCGCGACCACCGTGTACCCACCAATATCATACGTTGTATTCGCGCCGTCCATACCCGCTACCATGTTGTACACTGCATCCACGACCCCCTCACCCCATCCATGTCACAACCTGCATCCACGACCCCCTTACCCCCATCCATGTCACAACCTGCATCCACGACCCCCTCACCCCCATCCATGTCACAACTTCCATCCACGACCCCCTCACCCCCATCCATGTCACAACCTGCATCCACGAGCCCCTACCCCCATCCATGTCACAACCTGCATCCACGACCCCCTCACCCCCATCTATGCCACAACCTGCATCCACGACCCCCTCACCCCCATCCATGTCACAACCTGCATCCACGCTACTGCTGTACCCATGGTATTCCCTGCATACACGACCCCCTCACCCCCATCCATGTCACAACCTGCATACACGCTACTGCTGTACCCATGGTATTCCCTGCATCCACGACCCCCTTACCCCATACATGTCACAAACTGCATCCACGACCCCCTCCATGTCACAACTTGCATCCACGACCCCCTCACCCCCATCCATGTCACAACCTGCATCCACGACCCCCTTACCCCATCCATGTCACAACCTGCATCCACGCTACTGCTGTACCCATGGTATTCCCTGCATACACGACCCCCTCACCCCCATCCATGTCACAACCTGCATCCACGACCCCCTTACCCCCATACATGTCACAACCTGCATCCACGACCCCCTTACCTCCATCCATGTCACAACCTGCATCCACGCTACTGCTGTACCCATAGTATTCCCTGCATACACGCTCCCTTCTCCCGAGTGTATCCACTGATGCGGATCCACGCTCCCTCCTCCCCCCCCCCCCTCCACCCCCCCCCCGAACACAGCCTTCCTTACTTACACCCATCCATTTCAGGCGCTGCATCCATTCCCTCCTTCCTCCAGTTCGTCCAGTCATATCACGTCCTGCATCCGCGCCCACCCTCCTCACACACTCATGTCAAACCCTGCGCATGCGCCCCCTCTGCCCCAACACGTCCACCTATGTAACACCTTGCATCTGCCCCACTCTACTCCGATGAAACATCCACCCTGTCACGCCCTGAAATCTTACCTCCGTTTCCCCACTCGTGTCAAGTAAATCAAATATCTTTCGACACTTCCATTGTCAATATATACATTCAGAAATCACCGAGTACGTGAAAGTACGTTTTCAGGTTGGCACTTTTGCATACGTGGTCATAACAGAATTATCACAGACACATACAAACCTCCATTACCAATTCTCTCTCTCTCCACCAACCTCTTCCCCCCAGACCCAACGCCACTGAAATATGTCCTTTGCAGATTCGCGAAACATCGCGACTAGATTTTGCACTCCATGTGTCTAACCTCAACTAGGTTAATCAAGAATTAAAAACAGCACACACTATGTGGGTATCATGTATCATATTTTTAAGATCACAAAGCAAGAATAAAAGGAATGTAAACTATTATTGACATCCGATGTCACGCTCTTCATCCGCGCCCCAGTCACGCACGCCCTGCATCCATGCCCCCTCCATCCCAACACGTCCACCTATGTCACGCCCTTCAACCACAACCCTATACCTATGGCATACCTGCATCCACGTCTCCCCACACATCGTACTTTTTATTTGCTCTTTTCACACACACACCCTTCCACGTACATCCATCCCTAACACGCCCTGCGTCCACTCCATTTCCGTCCCCCCACCCCAACCCCTCCCCGCGTTTAGCCATCCATGTCACGCCCTGCTTGAAAGCTCCCCCCTCCCCATTACGCCAACCCATGCGCATCAATGCCCCCACCTCCTCCCGAATATTTATTTCTCATACCCCAGTATGCCCACCACGTCACGTCCTTCATCCGCACCCAGTCAACCCCAATACGCCCACCATGTCACGCCCTTCATCCGCACTCCCTCTGCCCCAGGAAGACAGCCACGTCAAGACCTTCGTGCGCCCGCTCTGTCCCGATATGCCTTTCACCTGCCAGCCCTCTGCCCCAGTAAGACGTCCACGTCCCGCCCCTCATCTCGCCACCTCTGCCCGAATATGACCACTTGGTCACGCCCTTCATCCGTCCCCCCCCCCCCCTCCCCTTCCCCAATACCACCAGCACCTCATCCACACCTGTCCCTAGCATCCCATGCCCTTCATCCACGACCCAGTACCCATAGCATACCCTGGATCCATGTCTCCCGTACCTCTACACGTCATACCTTTCATATGCTCCTCTCCACCTCCTCCCATGTACACCCATCCATGTCACGCCCTGCGTCCGTGCCTTTTCACCCCCCCCCCCCACCCCATCCCCGCCCCGTTGGCCTGCTACGCCTCCCCTACCCGTACCCTACCATGTCCTGCTCGTGCTCCCCCAGCCCGTTGCTTACGCGCTCCCTCCTACCCATGTACACCCATCCATGTCACGCCCTGCGTCCGTGCCTTTTTCACCGCCCCCCCCCCCCCCCCCCCCATCCCTCGCCCCGTTTGGGCCTGCTTACGCGCTCCCTCCTACCCATGTACACCCATCCATGTCACGCCCTGCGTCCGTGCCTTTTTCACCGCCCCCCCCCCCCCATCCCCGCCTTGCCCTACCCTCCTCCTACCCATGTACACCCATCCATGCAGCCCTGGTCCTGCCTTTCACCGCCACCCCCCCCCCCCCCCCTCCCCGTTTGGGCCTGCTTACGCGCTCCCTCCTACCCATGTACACCCATCCATGTCACGCCCTGCGTCCGTGCCTTTTTCACCGCCCCCCCCCCCCCCCCCCCCATCCCTCGCCCCGTTTGGGCCTGCTTACGCGCTCCCTCCTACCCGTTACACACCCATCCATGTGCATCACCCCCCCCCCCCTCCATCCCACACGCCCATCCATTTCTTATGCTGCATCTGCTCACCCCCTCCGGTTCTCACACCCACGTCACGCCCTCCATCTGCGCCCCCTCTGCCCCAATACACCCACCACGTCACGCCCTTCATCTGCCCCCCCCCCCCCTCTTTCCCAATACACCCACCACGTCACGCCCTTCATCTGCGCCCCCTGTACCCCAATACACCCACCACGTCACGCCCTTCATCTGCGCCCCCTCTGCCCCAATACACCCACCACGTCACGCCCTTCATCTGCACCCCCTCTGCCCCAATACACCCACTACGTCACGCCCTTCATCTGCGCCCCCTCTGCCCCAATACACCCACCACGTCACGCCCTCCATCTGCCGGAATCAGCCTATTTATGTCATGCCCTTCATCCGCCCTCCCCCCCCCCCCCCACACACACCCTCTGCCCGAATCCACCCACCAACGTCACGCCTTCTCTTCCCAATTAGGCCCACCATATTACGTCTTTCATCGGCGCCCCCTCTGCTCTAATACGCCCTCTTTGTCACCCCGCCCTTCATCCGCGCCCCCATTTTGCCCAATACGCCCTCCTTGTCACGCCCTTCATCCGCGCCCCATTTTGCCCAATACGCCCTCCTTGTCACGCCCTTCATCCGCGCCCCATTTTGCCCAATACGCCCTCCTTGTCACGCCCTTCATCCGCGCCCCATTTTGCCCAATACCTCCTTGTCACCTTCATCCCGCCCATTGCCCAATACGCCCTTGTCACGCCCTTCATCCGCGCCCCATTTTGTCCAATACGCCCTCCTTGTCACGCCCTTCATCCGCGCCCCATTTTGTCCAATACGCCCTCCTTGTCACGCCCTTCATCCGCGCCCCATTTTGTCCAATACGCCCTCCTTGTCACGCCCTTCATCCGCGCCCCATTTTGCCCAATACGCCCTCCTTGTCACGCCCTTCATCCGCGCCCCATTTTGCCCAATACGCCCTCCTTTTCATTCCCTTCAGCCACGCCCCTTCTGCTCCAATGTGTTCACCCACGTCACGCCCTTCATCCAATACGTTCACCCACGTCACGCCCTTCATCCAATACGTCCACCCACGTCACGCCCTTCGTCCAATACGTTCACCCACGTCACGCCCTTCGTCCAATACGTCCACCCACGTCACGCCCTTCTCCAATACGTTCACCCACGTCACGCCCTTCGTCCAATACGTCTACCCACGTCACGCCCTTCGTCCAATACGTTCACCCACGTCACGCCCTTCGTCCAATACGTTCACCCACGTCACGCCCTTCTCCAATACGTTCACCCACGTCACGCCCTTCATCCAATACGTCCACCCACGTCACGCCCTTCATCCAATACGTTCACCCACGTCACGCCCTTCGATCCAATACGTCCACCACACACGTCCACGACGCCCTTCATCCAATACGTTCACCCACGTCACGCCCTTCATCCAATACGTTCACCCACGTCACAGCCCTTCATCCAATACGTTCACCCACGTCACGCCCTTCATCTGCCCCCTTGCCCCAATACGCCCGCTCACTCACGTCAATCCCTTCATCCGCGTCCCTCTCTGCAAGTATTCCCACCCATGTCACAAACTGCATCGACGTCCCACACCCCCACCTCACTACGCTCAGCATGTCAGGCCCTGAAATCTGCTCCCCCATTCTGTCATACCCTATGCTCTCAACCATATCACGCCCTGAAATCTGTGCATTCTATACACCACCTATGTCACGCATGACACCCTCCATAATCTACCTCCATCTACGTCGTGCTCTAAAATCCGCAATGCCCCATACCCAAATTCATGTCATGCCCCGAAATCATCCTCCCCCACCCTTCCGCTTCCCCAACCATGTCAGGGTCCGACCCCCCCCCCCCCCCTCCCCACAAGTCGCACCTATATCCACGCCCTAAAATCGACGCATCCCTGAAATGACGCACTTGTAAAGCCCCCAAATCTGCATTGCCTGCATTCCAGCAATGTCACCCTGCACTCACAGCCCCAGCAACCCCCTCCATGTTACGTCCTGCATCCCCCCCCCCCATCCCCCCACCCAGGTCATGCCCTATATCTGCACCTCCCCTACCCCCATTACCCTACCCATGGCACGCCCTGCGTCCGCGACCACCGTGCTCCCACCAATATCATACGCTGTATTCGCGTCGTCCATACCCGCCACCATGTTGTACACTGCATCCACGACCCCTTCACCCCATCCATCTCACAACCTGCATCCACGAGCCCTCACCCCCATCCATGTCACAACCTGCATCCACGACCCCCTTACCCCCATCCATGTCACAACCTGCATCCGCGACCCCCTTACCCCATCCATGTCACAACCTGCATCCACGACCCCCTTACCCCCATCCATGTCACAACCTGCATCCACGACCCCTCACCCCATCCATGTCACAACCTGCATCCACGACCCCTACCCCCATCCATGTCACAACTTGCATCCGCGACCCCCTCACCCCCATCCATGTCACATCTGCATCCACGACCTCCTCATCCCCATCCATGTCACAACCTGCATCCACGACCCCCTCACCCCATCCATGTCACAACCTGCATACACGACCCCTTACCCCCATCCATGTCACAACCTGTATCCACGACACCCTTACCCCATCCATGTCACAACCTGCATCCACGCTACTGTTGTACCCATAGTATTCATTGCATACACGACCCCCTCACCCCCATCCATGTCACAACCTGCATCCACGACCCCCTTACCCCCATCCATGTCACAACCTGCATCCACGACCCCCTTACCCCCATCCATGTCATAACCTGCATCCACGACCCCCTTACCCCCATCCATGTCAAAACCCTGCATCCACGATCCCCTCACCCCATCCATGTCACAACCTGCATCCACGACCCCCTCACCCCCATCCATGTCACAACCTGCATCCACGACCCCTCCATGTCACAACCTGCATCCACGACCCCTCCATATCACAACCTGCATCCACGACCCCCTCACCCTCATCCATGTCACAACCTGCACCCATGACCCCCTCACCCCCATCCATGTCACAACCTGCATCCACGCTACTGCTGTACCACATGGTATCCCCTGCATCCACGACCTCCTCACCCCCATCCATGTCACAACCTGCATCCACGATCCCCTCACCCCCATCCACGTCACAACCTGCATCCACGACCCCCTCACCCCCATCCATGTCACAACCTGCATACACGACCCCCTCACCACCCGTCCATGTCACAACCTGCATCCACGACCCCCTCACCCCCATCCATGTCACAACCTGCATCCACGACCCTCTCACTCCATCCATGTCACGACCTCATCCACGACCCCCTCACTCCATCCATGTCACAACCTTCTCCCACGACCCCCTCACTCCATCCATGTCACGACCTTCATCCACGACCCCCTCACTCCATCCATGTCACAACCTTCATCCACGACCCCCTCACTCCATCCATGTCACGACCTTCATCCACGACCCCCTCACCCCATCCATGTCACAACCTGCATACACGACCCCCTTACCCCCATCCACGTCACAACCTGCATCCACGACCCCCTCACCCCCATCCATGTCACAACCTTCATCCATGACCCCCTCACTCCCATCCATGCCTCAACCTGCATCCACTACCCCCATACCCCCATCCGTGTCACAACCTGCATCCACGACCCCCTTACCCCATCCATGCCTCGACCTGCATCCACGACCCCCTCACCCCCATCCATGTCACAACCTGCATCCACGACCCCCTCACCCCCATCCATGTCACAACCTGCATCCACGCTACTGCTGTACCACATGGTATTCCCTGCATACACGACCCCCTCACCCCCCATCCATGTCACAACCTGCATACACGCTACTGCTGTACCCATGGTATTCCCTGCATACACGCTCCCTCACCCCCATCCATGTCACAACCTGCATCCACGACCCCCTCACCCCCATCCATGTCACAACCTGCATCCACGCTACTGCTGTACCCATGGTATTCCCTGCATACCCGCTCCCTCCTCCCCAGTGTTCCCACGCTCCCCCCCCCCCCCAACCCCACCCCCGAACACCACCTTCCTTACTTACACCCATCCATTTCAGGCGCTGCATCCATTCCCTCCTTCCTCCAGTTCGTCCAGTCATATCACGTCCTGCATCCGCGCCCACCCTCCTCACACACTCATGTCAAACCCTGCGCCTGCGCCCCCTCTGCCCCAACACGTCCACCCTATGTAACACCTTGCATCTGCGCCCCTCTACTCCGATGAAACATCCAA
The DNA here is from genome assembly GCA_033310375.1 of Conus canariensis. NCBI lineage: Eukaryota > Metazoa > Mollusca > Gastropoda > Neogastropoda > Conidae > Conus > Conus canariensis. The sequence goes on along the minus strand of CM065718.1, from coordinate 4,831,365 downwards.
CCTGTCACGCCCTGAAATCTTACTTCTGTTCCCCCACTCATGTCATGCCCTGAAATCCGCGCCCCCTACACCTTAACCTATGTCACGCCCTGAAATCCGCGCCCCCTACACCTTAACCTATGTCACGCCCTGAAATCCGCGCCCCCCACACCTTAACCCATGTCACGCCCTGAAATCCGCGCCCCCTACACCTGAACCCATGTCGCGCCCAGAAATCCGCGCCCCCTACACCTCAACCCATGTCACGCCCTGAAATCCGCGCCCCCTACACCTCAACCCATGTCACGCCCTGAAATCCGCGCCCCCTACACCTCAACCCATGTCACGCCCTGAAATCCGCGCCCCCTACACCTCAACCCATGTCACGCCCTGAAATCCCCGCCCCCTACACCTCAACCCATGTCACGCTCTGAAAACTGTGCACCCTGTGCGCTCACCCTTATCACACCCTCCCTACCCTACCCCCACCTAATCATGCTTTAAAATTCGCACACACACCCACCTTTGTCCTTTACCTCACTTGGGTCAGGCGCGGAAATCCGCACCCCCCCCCGTATCGCCACGCATGTCACACCCTGAATTCTACGCATCCCGCTCCCCCCCCCTCCCCCCAACCCCACCCCGTCACCCCAACCTATGTCATGATCTAAAATCTGCGTCCCCTACCACCACCCATGTCAAGCTCTAGAATCTGCTCTCCCTGTACTCCCATCCATGCGACACCCTGCATTTGCACCCTCCGACAGACCCCAACCCATGTTCTACCTTACATCAACCCCCCCCCCCC
>CM065718.1:4805578-4825578 GCA_033310375.1 Conus canariensis | reverse complement strand
ACGGGATGGAAAAGGAGAATGTGGTGATTGTGAATGGCAGACGGGATGGAAAAGGAGAATGTGGTGATTGTGTGAATGGCAGACAGTGATGGAAAAGGAGAACGTAGTGATTGTGAATGGCAGACGGGATGGAAAAGGAGAACGTGGTGATTGTGAATGGCAGACAGGATGGAAAAGGAGAACGCGGTGATTGTGAATGGCAGACGGGATGGAAAAGGAGAACGTGGTGATTGTGAATGGCAGACAGGATGGAAAAGGAGAACGTGGTGATTGTGAATGGCAGACGGGATGGAAAAGGAGAACGTGGTGATTGTGAATAGCAGACGGGATGGAAAAGGAGAACGTGGTGATTGTGAATGGCAGACAGGATGGAAAAGGAGAACGTGGTGATTGTGAATGGCAGACGGGATGGAAAAGGAGAACGTGGTGATTGTGAATGGCAGACAGGATGGAAAAGGAGAACGTGGGATTGTGAATGGCAGACGGGATGGAAAAGGAGAACGTGGTGATTGTGAATGGCAGACGGGATGGAAAAGGAGAACGCAAGATGTGATGAATGACGAGGAGGAATGAGGAGCCAAAATGTGATGAAAATGAATGACGGACGGAATGAGGAGAGAAGACCATGATGACGGTGAATGTCAGACGGGATGAAAATGAGAGGGTGACAACTTTGAGAAACTTCTGGTTCACAAAGACACAAAAATGCCTGTGAAAAACTGACCACCGCAAATTAAAGTCAGCACCACTCAGGACAAAGACATTACCTGTCTCATGTAGAAAGAGCACATCATAAGAAGATAGACCAAGTTTGCTTTGAACTCTACAACAAACGGAGTAAAAGATATCCAAGTACGCTAATAGTTCAAGATTCATCAAATGGAGATGACTTTCCAACACTCTGTCGAGGAATCCGTACTAACAGTGAAGTCGTTGAAACATGGCAAGGCTGCAAGCAATGACACCATCCATACAGAACACTTGAATATGGCGGGAAAGGCAGTAACTGATATGTTAACTGCCATCTGCAACCAAATCTGGCACACTAGCGTGTGGCTAACGCCAAAGAGACTCGATCACTAATCGTCCCACTTCCAAAGAGAGGAAATCCTCAACACTGCTAGAACAACCACAAGATCAGTTAAGTCAGTAATTTAAGCAACGCAATGTTCGAAATCATTCTGAATAGATTACAGTTGCAGACAGACACTGCTGTATCTGAAAGGCTGAAGTATCATCGATCAGATCTTTAACCCTTCTCCAAAAACACCTGCAACACCAGGAGTTCTACAATGTCTTCACAGACTTCAAAGAGGCGTTTGACAGAGTCTGTCCAGAGGCACTACAGGCCGTTATGAAGAAATCTGATTTCGGGACAAAGTTAACAACATCCAGCAAGTATACGCCCAAGTGACCAGTGCAGTGCTCACAAAGGGCGCGACTGGAAAGTGGTCCACATATCAGTTAGAATTCGTCAGGACCCCTTTACTCTCCAATACTTTTCAACACAGTCCTGGAATGCATCATGAATGATCCACTTGAACATAATGTCAACACAATCAGCACTGCAAGAAGAACTATCACGAACCTTCACTTTGCAGATAACTTCGATGGTCTGGTGGGCACAGAGCAAGAACTCACTAAGCTCGTTAAAACACTGCATGGAACATCTACGAGACACAGCACGGATATCAACAACGAGAAAACTAAGCTAATGGCCATCCACAACACCACGTCCAGTACTAATATGAGCATGAATAGAAGCTCGGGACTATTAAACAGTTCATATATCTGGGATTTATTTCAGCTAAGAACTGTTAAACAGTCAATGTATCTGGGATTTATTTCAGCAAGGAATTGTTAAACAGTTCATATATCTGGGATTTATTTCAGCTCGGAACTGTTCAACAGTTCATATATCTGGGGTTTATTTCAGCTAGGAAATGTTAAACAATGTATCTGGGATTTATTTCAGCTAGGAACTGTTAAAACAGTTCATATATCTGGGATTTATTTTCAGCTATGGTAAATTTACATCAGATATCCTCTCAAGAGCAGCAAAGGCATCAGTTTTGTCCAGACTAAACCCTGTATAGAAAGACAGCAACATCTCAGTGAAACACACATCTGGCTCCTGCATGTACGGGTGTATTTCACTTTCCCACGTGCATACGTGACATGGACCTAGAAGAAAGAACCCAACCATAGAAATGAGGTGTCATTGTAAGAGATACGTCAGATATACTCATCATGTCACAATTGAATAAGTGCGCCAGACCATAAAAAAGCACATCAGGCCACACGAAGATCTGCTGACACCGGCAAAGCAAAGAAACGATGCTGGCATTGTCATGAAGATCCAACGGTCCCGCTAAAACAGTCATCCAGGAAAGTGTTGAAGGAGCGAGACCAAGGGGGAGACAATTAAAAAAAAAAAGGGGGGGGGGGGCTGACAACATTGCAGAATGAACAGGAAAACCGTCTGCAGAGCCCAAGGCCTCGGAACACAACCGACAGAACTGGAGGAATCTGGTGAACAGTTCTTCAGTGTGGTGCCCCAGTGACTTCGCACGGACCTAGGGAAAAGAAGCTGGATATTAGTGACACAAAGACAAACATTATTTTTGTATTTTTGATGATTTTTTTTATGCAGAACGTGTGCGTAATTCTAGGACTGAGCCATCTGTTAACATTTCTGTAATAGTTTGAATACACGGTTTCAATATGGTCTTGAGTCTCAGCAAATATGAAATATTTACGTCACATCTTTCTCAGATGATAAAATGTTATGTTAAAACATGTCTCCACTACAATGTAATCATTACCAAATTTGACCTGTCGGTTCTCTTATTAAGGCATGACGGGCACTGTTGGAGCTGAGGAAACATCAAAGAACAGAACTGCATTTCTGTATAATTCGTTTGTTTCTAACTGGCTGGAGAGAGACAACGTATGTCTAGCTCTTTGCAGGTACCCGTTACCAGAGTCTGTGAATACTTTCTTTGTTTCTGAATTCAAGTTTTAAAAAAAACGAAGACTTCGAATAAAAACGATTACCTTGTGACAAATTACCTTATTCAAAACAAAAAAGTAGTAAGCCACCTTCATGGTATGAATTCAATATATACTACTAAAAACAATTGAAGTACCACCCCTAATTTTTGTATGCAATTTTTAAAAAGCTCTGATAAACCAATTAATATTGATAATTGAATAAACTCTGCTGGATAAGCTTACCCGGTTCTCAAATACTACTCCTCGTGCATTTTTGTTATGTTAAAGTCGGTCAGCAGTTATCTACCGCGTCGCATCTGAGGCAAAAAAATCCCGAGAAATTATCGAACTTGTGTCGCTCCCAGATTTTGACACAGACACAGCAAGGAAAAAAAAATGTGATGCACGTGAAAGCAAGGTCTTTTCTGAGCAGAATTGCAATCAGTTAGCACATTTGACGGGTATAAAAAGTCGCGAAATTTAGGAAGATTTAACCATGCCTGCGAGACAACGACTAAGCAACACCGACAGAGGAAGAGCGATAGCATGGTACCAAGAAGGTATTGGCTTGAGGGAGATTGGTCGACGGCTTGGAGTGAGTCACCCAGTCATTCTGAGGCTCAGAGACCGTTGGCTTAACACTGGAAGTGTTGAAGAACAGCAGGGACGTGGACGGACGAGAAGCACCTCCAGACAGCAGGATCGGTTCATTGTTATCGCTTGTCTGAGAGACCGTTCAGCCAGTGCCACAGTACTCCGAGACCAGCTACGACAAGCCAGCAACGTCAACGTCAGTACCCAGACAGTTCGGAACCGGCTCCACGACGCCAACTTGAGGTCAAGGTCCCCAGCAGTGAGATCAATACTGACCCCAGCGCATCGAGCTCATCGTCGGGCCTGGGCAGCATGTCATAGAAGGTGGACAAGAGCTGAATGGGCAACAGTACTCTTCACAGACGAGTCAAGGTTCACCCTCAGGTTCAACGACGGGCGGGTTCGCGTCTGGCGACGTCCTGGAGAACGCTACGTTGACGCTGCCGTCAGGGAGCATGACCGCTATGGAGGTGGGTCCGTGATGGTGTGGGGTGGGTTCAGCCTACGTCACAGGACCCCCCTACACCGTGTTGAAGGCCGCCTGACCGGTGCCACCTACCGCGACACCATCATCCGCCCCCTTGTGATGCCCGCCCTGAGGGCAGTTGGCCAGGGCGCCCAGTTCCAGGACGACAACGCGCCGTGCCACCGCGCCGCCATCGTGAATCAGTTCCTACAAGGGCAGCAGGTGACAAGAATGGACTGGCCTGCCAGGTCACCAGATTTGAACCCCATAGAGCATCTGTGGGACGTGCTGGGGAGGCGAGTGCGGGCCCACAACCCTCCAGCAGACACCGTGGACCAGCTGTTTCAGTTGCTGGAGCAGGAGTGGCAGGCGATCCCCCAGGACACTCTCCGCCGCCTGGTGCACTCCATGAGACGTCGATGTGACGCTTGTTTGAACGCGAACGGTGGTCATACCCGTTATTAACATCATGACATCTACCATAGACTCTTGTTACTTTTCATTTTGGGGGTATGCCTCTTTAATCAAGTGTAAAACAAAGATAATTTTTTGTCACGGTGTTTGAATAAATTTGAATGGATTGAGGAATAATAAAAATAAAATATTCAATCATTAAATTATGTTCAGCTTTGTTTTCTTTCGAATGACAGCAGTTTTCCTAAGTGGTACTTCAATTGTTTTGAGTAGTGTATTTGTATGTACCGGACTGCCAAGAGCCAATTTATCAGCTCAGCTGTCTGTAGATTGTATTCTATTCAACAAGATGTGCAGAGTTGAAATATAAACTTCTTATTCATAAATCAGTTTTGATCAGACTAGGCTGGTGACTGTGGTAACGGGGGTTTATTGTTGTTTGTTTCCTCATCCCATGGATATTGCTGTCTCCTCTTTTGACATTTTCCTCGCTGTCATTACCAAATTATCAGTAAAAAAAATGCCAATGTAATAACTAGTCAAGTGAGTATCCGAAAACATCATCCTGTGAATGTTGTACAGTTTTGTCATGTAATACTTGACGCTGTAGCACCGACACATATACAACTATGCCAGCGCGCACGCACTAAAATAATTACATACACAACCATGCGCGCCCGCACGCAAAACACACATCTCACGCACGCACGCACGCACGCACGCACGCACGCACACACACACACACACACACACACACACACACAACGGGTGCGTACACACACGCGCGTGCGCGCGCGCGCGCGCGCGCGCGCGCGCACACACACACACACACACACACACACACACACACACACACACACACGCATACATATACAACCATGCGCGTGCGCACGCACAGATATACGTATTCAACCATGCGTGCGCGCACTCAAGACGTACGTATCACACACGCATGCAAGCACGCACGCACTCACACACACACGTACGTGTCCTCACTGGAAGCCAGTACAGAGTGTTAAAGAGCTCACTGGCACATCACCATTTACTACAGTATCAAGTATTCCATGACAGAACTTTACCACATTCACAAGATGAAGATTTCGTATACTCACTTCACTAGTTATTACACTGAGCAATGATGTCGGATTCTCCCCGTTCAAAAAATCATAATTAGTGTTTTCTCTCCTGAATGTTACAAACCCGTTTGAACCCATGTACATGTTGAATGTATTTCTACCCAGTTGATAGATATTTTATGCATCGTTTATTACCTTCATCTTCTTAGGTCTGCATTTGTCTACATGGAAATATCGTCTGAATATCATACCGTGAGTTTGTCTTTTGATAGTATCTTAAGTAGGTCAGAAAGTAAGCGTGGCACACACAGCGGAAGCGATGATGACACACTGAAGGGTATGGAGATTCGAAAAAGATGCAACACAAACGTTTCATTCGACACCTCTCCATACTCATCTCTTCCACTGTCCTCTTGCTCCTCCACAAACACATCAATTCACATGGTTGCGCGAAAATGCCAACTCATCGACTCATGCGCCCCCCCCCCCCCCCCCCCTGCACACAAACACGAGCGTGCGCGCGCACACACACGCAACGCGCGCAACACACACGCGCGCGTGCGCGCGCGCACGCATGCACGCGCACACACACACACACACACACACACACACACCAAAAGGCGCGCGGGCAAAAAACAACCCACACACACGCACGCACACATGTGTACATAAGCTCAAGCGCGCACAAGCGCAACCATGCGAGCGCGAACACACTAATATATACATTAACAACCATGCACGCCCGCACGCAACACACACACACACACACACCACAACGCGTGCGCGCGCGCGCGCACACACACACACACACACACACACGCACGCACGCACGCACGCACGCACACGCACACACACACACACACAATCAACGCGCGCGCGATTCCGCGCACATATACATATACAACCATGGGCACGCGCACGCATACATATACATATTCAACCATGCGCGCGCGCACGCAAGGCGTTCGTATCGCACACGCACACACGCACGTATGTGTCCTCACTGGAAGCCAGTGCAGCGTGTAAGCAGCTCACAGACACTTCACCGTTTGTCTTGGCTCGGGTCTTGCAGCATGATTGTGAATCGACTGCACTTCATGGAGTAAAAAATACTTCTCACCTATTGTTTTTCTTCACGCTTTCATCTTCTGTGCATTTTTTTTTTTGTACGCGCCTGATGTACTATGACAATATTTTGTTTTGGTTGGGGTTTTTATTCCAGAGGTTTTTTAAAACGATCTTCTGGCATTTTTAACAACAAATAAAATTCCAGCGAGGCTTTAACGCCGAAAGGAAAAACGTCAACTGTTCATTACATTCTTTGTATGTAATAGAAGAATTTCGTCTCTGACGAACAGATATAGTCTCATCTTTCTCTCTTCAACTCTTGATATCAGAAGTGAAGCTTGACGATAAATTGTTCTCCGAGAATGTCTTATAAAGGCCTGTGCTTTGTCAAAAGATCTCATGCCATCAATGCTTCCCAGTTTCATAGGATGCAATGGCATTATTTTTTTGTCCACGCCTTGTGCATATTTTTGGATTCGGATATTTCAGAATGGCGAAAACTGAAAATAATACAATTCCGGTTTTGCAACAACTCTGTTGCTATGATTTAACGTGAAATTGATGAATGACAACAAGGAGAAGAACGTGACAATGGTGAACAACTGACGGGAGACGAGCACGAAAATAAAGAATGGTTGATGATAGAAGAACGTGAAAATGATGAATGACAGGCGGGAGAAGAATGAGGAAACGATGAACGATTGACTGGAGAAGAACGTGAAAAGGATCAGTGAATGACTGGAGAAAGGTGTTAAAATGATGAGTGACTAACTGGAGATAAACCTGAAAACGACGAATGACTGGCTGAGAAGAACTTTGAAGCAACGAATGACTGACTGACAAAAACTTTGAAGCGACGAATGACTGACTGACAAAAACTTTGAAGCAACGAATGACTGACTGGCAAAAACTTTGAAGCAACGAATGACTGACTGGCAAAAACTTTGAAGCAACGAATGACTGACTGGCAAAAACTTTGAAACGACGAATGACTGACTGGCAAAAACTTTGAAGCAACGAATGACTGACTGGCAAAAACTTTGAAGCGATGAATGACTGACAGGAGAAACACGTGAAAGCGATGAATGACTGACAGGAGAAACACGTGAAAGCGATGAATGACTGACAGGAGAAACACGTGAAAGCGATGAATGACTGACAGGAGAAACACGTGAAAGCGATGAATGACTGACAGGAGAAACACGTGAAAGCGATGAATGACTGACAGGAGAAACACGTGAAAGCGATGAATGACTGACAGGAGAAACACGTGAAAGCGATGAATGACTGACAGGAGAAACACGTGAAAGCGATGAATGACTGACAGGAGAAACACGTGAAAGCGATGAATGACTGACAGCAGAAACACGTGAAAGCGATGAATGACTGACAGCAGAAACACGTGAAAGCGATGAATGACTGACAGCAGAAACACGTGAAAGCGATGAATGACTGATGGCAAAGGAGCGAGAAAATGACTGACTGCCTGGAGGACACTGTGAACACAATGAACGACTGACAGGACCAGAGCGTGAGAATAATGACTGACTGGAGGACACTGTGAACACAATGAACGACTGACAGGACCAGAGCGTGAGAATAATGACTGACTGCCTGGAGGACAATGTGAACACAATGAACGACTGACGGGACGAGAGCGTGAGAATAATGACTGACTGCCTGGAGGACAATGTGAACACAATGAACGACTGACGGGACGAGAGCGTGAGAATAATGACTGACTGCCTGGAGGACAATGTGAACACAATGAACGACTGACAGGACCAGAGCGTGAGAATAATGACTGACTGCCTGGAGGACAATGTGAACACAATGAACGACTGACGGGACGAGAGCGTGAGAATAATGACTGACTGCCTGGAGGACAATGTGAACACAATGAACGACTGACGGGACGAGAGCGTGAGAATAATGACTGACTGCCTGGAGGACAATGTGAACACAATGAACGACTGACAGGACCAGAGCGTGAGAATAATGACTGACTGCCTGGAGGACAATGTGAACACAATGAACGACTGACGGGACGAGAGCGTGAGAATAATGACTGACTGCCTGGAGGACAATGTGAACACAATGAACGACTGACGGGACGAGAGCGTGAGAATGGTGAATGATGAACGGGACGTGAAGATAATGTGAGCATGACAAGAAAAGGGGAAATGATGAATAAAAGACAGGAAAAGAAGAGGCAGAGGAAAGTGGGATGGATGGAAGAACATGATGAAAAATTGTTCAGTCGAGAGAAAAAGAACGTAAGAAGAACGTATCATGGACGGTACAAAACCGAACACAAGAATAGTGAAGGGAATATGAAAGGCGTAAACGTGAATGATGAATAATAGACAATTACAAACGGCAGGTGGGATGAGATGATATCATATCCTTGAAAAAGAAGCGAAGAGAAGAATGTGAAAATGATGTACGGTGGACAGACAGTAGCAGGAGATGGGTTCAGGAGAGGGAAAAGGCAAGAGGAACATGAGAATGACTGATTACGTGAAAACAGCACATCGAAAAAATGATCCAGTGGTGTACAAACTATGGGAAAATGAAACGAGAGAACAATACATTTTTTTCACGAGGTGAACAGAAGAAAAGGTGAAAATGATGAACAGGAGACAAGACAAGAAGACAGGAAGAGAGAAAAAAGCGTCAGGACGATGGACTACATAAAAGTAAGATATTGTCAGAATAATTCAACAAATGAAGAAATAGATGAAGTGATAATGAGAATGATAAATGATGGATGCAGTGACGAGATAAAAACGTGAAACGGACGAGAATCATAGAGAAGAAAGAAAATGATGAATAATGGACGGGGGAAGAACGTGAGAAATTTCAGTGATGGACAGGAGCAGAAATAGCGAACGACAAACAGGATTAGAAGAATGAGACGACATTAATGATAGGGATAATTTATAAAGGACAAGAACAGGACAGCGTGAATATGACGAAGGAAGGGAAGCAGGAAGGAATATAAATAACAGACACAATGAGAGCAAGAAACCGTGAAGGTTATGACTGACCGACAAGAAGCAGAACATGGTGAATGATCGACGTGACTGGAACGCTTGAAGTATGAACGGACTGAGAAATGAGCGTGAGAATGACGAGAGAGGGACAACAGGAGAAGGAAAGGGGAGAATAACGGAGGGAAGAAAAACTGAAGAATGGTGAAAGACAGGAGAACAGGAGAACGAGCGCACGATGAAAGAGAGATGGGAGAAGAAGGTAAAAATGATGAAACAGTGATGGGAGACTAACGTGACAGTGATGAAACAGTGATGGGAGACTAACGTGACAGTGATGAAACAGTGATGGGAGACTAACGTGACAGTGATGAAACAGTGATGGGAGACTAACGTGACAGTGATGAAACAGTGATGGGAGACTAACGTGACAGTGATGAAACAGTGATGGGAGACTAACGTGACAGTGATGAAACAGTGATGGGAGACTAACGTGACAGTGATGCATGATGAAACAGTGATGGGAGACTAACGTGACAGTGATGAAACAGTGATGGGAGACTAACGTGACAGTGATGAAACAGTGATGGGAGACTAACGTGACAGTGATGAAACAGTGATGGTGAGGGAGACTAACGTGACAGTGATGAAACAGTGATGGGAGACTAACGTGAGAGTGATGAAACATGATGGGAGACTAACGTGACAGTGATGAAACAGTGATGGGAGACTAACGTGACAGTGATGAAACAGTGATGGGAGACTAACGTGAAGTGATGAAACAGTGATGGGAGACTAACGTGACAGTGATGAAACAGTGATGGGAGACCAACGTGAGAGTGATGAAGGGCAGTTCGGATGAGAAGGCAAGACACTGAGGATGGCGCATCAGGCCCCGACTGGAAGAACACAGGGAAAGGCGGAAATGATAAAGGAATGGACGAAAGCAGAACACCAGATGAATAATGATCCAGATGATTCAAGCGTCCCAATCATGAATGAAGGGTGGGGTGAAAAGGGAGAGTAACACCTATGAACGGGAGGTGAAAAGAAGAATGTGAGAATGATCAATGATGTATGAAAGGTGACGGACGGAACTGTGGATGGGAAAATAACGTGAACACGATGAAGGGACGGGGTAAGAAGGAAAAGAGGAGTGTGAGGCCCATGGATTGAAGAGCATTGGACAGCGTTGGCACGGTGCAGTGATGGCCTGAATAAAACAAGGGAAACAAGGCAACAATGACTGTTTGCAAACAGAGAAAAGGAGAAGGTGAGAATGATGAATGGAAAACTGGATGAGAGAAAGGAATTAAGAGCGAAGAACGTGGGAATCATGGAGAACACGAAAATCGGACATTGTCAGAGTAATCCAATGATGAATGGAATGTGAAGGGAACGCGAGAAAAACGAATGCTGGACGCGATCAGAAAAGAAGAACGAGAGAATGACGAATGACAGACAAAATTAGAGCACAGAAAACGGGAATCGTGAATGACGAACGTGATGAACAGGATGACGCGAAAATGATGAATGTTGGACGAAGAAAGATGTGAAAATGATGAATGTTGGACGAATGGAAACGTGAAAATGATGAATGTTGGGCTTGCGGGAAAGTTGTAAATGATGAATATCAGACGGAGAGAACGTGAGAATAAAGCATTTTGGAGGAGGGGGGGGGGGGGGTCGGACAAAGGGAAAAGTGAGAAAAATGTATGTTTGATCAGGGAAAACGTGAGAATGATGAATGTTTGATTGGGGAAGTGGTGAGAATAATGAATGACGGAGGGGAGAAAGGGTGAAAATAATGGATGCTGGACCGAGGCCTACGTGACAATGATGATCGTTGGATGGAGGAAACGTGAAAATGAAACATTTAGGAGTGGCGGAAAACGTGAGAATTATGAATGTTGGGCGGCGGAAAACGTGAGAATTATGAATGTTGGGCGGCGGAAAACGTGAGAATTATGAATGTTGGGCGGCGGAAAACGTGAGAATAATGAATGTTGGGCGGCGGAAAACGTGAGAATTATGAATGTTGGGCGGCGGAAAACGTGAGAATTATGAATGTTGGCGGCGGAAAACGTGAGAATAACGAATGTTGGGCGGCGGAAAACGTGAGAATAATGAATGTTGGGCGGCGGAAAACGTGAGAATTATGAATGTTGGACGGGGAAAAACGTGAGAATTATGAATGTTGGGCGGGGAAAAACGTGAGAATTATGAATATTGGGCGGGGGAAAACGTGAGAATTATGAATATTGGGCAGGGGAAAACGTGAGAATTATGAATATTGGGCGGGGGAAAACGTTGAGAATTATGAATATTGGGCGGGGAAAACGTGAGAATTATGAATTTGGGCAGGGGAAAACGTGAGAATTATGAATTTGGGCGGGAGAAAAAGCGATGAGAATTATGAATATTGGGCGGGGGAAAACGTGAGAATTATGAATGTTGGGCAGGGGAAAACGTGAGAATTATGAATTTGGGCGGGGGAAAACGTGAGAATTATGAATATTGGGCAGGGGAAAACGTGAGAATTATGAATATTGGGCGGGGAAAACGTGAGAATTATGAATATTGGGCGGGGGAAAACGTGAGAATAACAATTGTAGGGCAGGGGGAAAACATGAAGATGATGAATGTAAGACTGAGGTAAAATATGAGAATGATGAATGTTGGAGTGAGGGGAAACGTAAGAATAATCAATGTAGGGCAGGGAAAAACTTGAAAATAATAAATGTTGGACTGGAGAAAATGTGAGAGCGATGAATGATACGGTGGGGGACGTGAGAATGGTGAATGTTTAAATCGGGAAAAACATGAATGTTAGACAGGTGGGCGAGTGGGGGAGGGGAGGGGGGGCGTGACAATAAATAATGCTGGATTGAGGAAAACGTTAGAATGACGAAAACTGGACTGCACGAAAAGACGAGAAGGATGAATAAGGGAGTACACGTACGAATGTTGGACGGAGGGGGGGGGTTGCGTGCGTACTTGCGTGCGTGCGTGCGTGCGTGCGTGCGTGCTCGAAGGGAGGAGGGTTGAAAATTATGAACATTGGAATGGGGCGGAGGGGAACGTGAGAATGACTAATGTTGGACTGGGGGGGGGGGGAGAACAAAAGATCTGAACGGGGTGAACGTGAAAATGAGGAATGTTGGATGGGAAAAAGATAAGAATGATGAATGTTGGACTGGGGGAACATTGGGGGGGGGGGGGATGATGAAACGCGAAAATGGTGGATGCTGGACTGGGGTGGGAAAGGAGAGAGAGAGAGGATGAAGAGGAGAGAGAGTTGAGAGAGAGAGGGAGGGAGAGAGAGAGAGAGGAGAGAGAAGCAAGGGAAAGATGAATAATTGACAGAAGGGTGGTGCGACGATAATGAACGAAGACGGACGAGAAAGCGAAGGGAAAGAAGAATGAGAAACGATGGCCGTGATGAAACAGGTGGTGGACAGAGGTAACGGGGGCACATCAGACAGAGATGGCGTCATGAACACAGGCTAGTGACAGATTTAACAGGGGGCACACTAGCACAGAGATGGCGTGATGAACACAGGCTGGTGACAGAGTAAAGGGGACATCAGCACAGAACGAGGCGATGAACACAGGCTAGTGACAGAGTAACAGGGGGCACACTCAGCAGGAACGATGGCGTCATGACAAGGCTAGTGACAGAGTAACAGGGGCACATCAGCACTGAACGTGGCCGTCATGAAACAGGCTATGACAGAGTAACAGGGGGCACACTCAGCACTGAACGATGGCCGTCATGAACACAGGCTAGTGACAGAGAAAGGGGCACAACAGACAGAACGATGGCCGTGATGAACACAGCTGGTGACGATAACAGGGGCACAATCAGCACTGAACGATGGCCGTGATGAAAACAGGCTGGTGACAGAGTAACAGGGGGAAAGCACAGAAACGATGGCCGTCATGAACACAGGCTAGTGACAGAGTAACAGGGGGCACACTCAGCAAAGTATGAGACGTAATGAGAAGATGGAAACGCGTTAAGAATGAATGGTTGACACAATGAGACGAAGAGAACATGAAAATGCTGAGTGTAGGACGGGGGCAGACCATGACAATAGTAACTGAAGAACAAGATGAGAAGAAGAGAACATGAGAATGATGACAGAGAGACGGAACGGTAACTGGGGAACGTGGGAAGGATGAACGATAGATGAGTGAAGAAAAGAAGAATGAATATCACCGGATGTGATGAGAAGATAACGTGAAACTGATGACTGATGCTCTGGAGGAGGAAAGGGTCTTCAGAGAATGAATGATGAATGGAGGAAGAATATAAGAATGATAAATGACGGGCGGGCTTGGAAAGGGAGAACTGGATGGAGTTGAATATGGCACGTCCATGCTAGTGTTCAATACCGCCGAAAGAGAAGTAAAGGGAAAGCATGGAAGTGACTGTATCATAAGTTCGTAGCAGTGCAGAATTACAGATCAGCGATGTAGAAAAGGAACTCTTTGTAGCAGAGAAGAATGAAGGGGTGGGGGGGGGGGAGAGAGAGAGACTGCAGGACTTCGAAGGCTGGAGGTGTAGTTGGAAAAGACCAAATATGACATAAGAGAATGGGGAATGGGGAAACGTGAGTGATGTACAATAGCGGGTACGGGTGGTAATGGAAGGGATGAAGAATTAAACGAGGGGAGGGGAGGAGGGAACTGAAGGGCCTCAAGTTCAAATCCATGAAATGTTATAAGAAGACAACTGCAGTAGAAAAGTGAGAAATTGCCACTGGTCAGAGACAGAAACTGATGGTGGTGTGTCCAATCCTTTCAGCATGTCCACAACATGTTTATACAATAAAAAGAAGGGTCTCCGGAGAACATCAAAGAGGAAACTTGAAAAGTAGGGAGTGGAGAGAAAACGAGACTGAAAAGTACAATACGCTGGTGTGTACAGTACGCTGGTGTGGTACAGTACGCTCGTGTGGTGGTACAACACGCTGGTGTGTACAACACGCTGGTGTGTACAATACCTGGTGTACAGTCTGGTGTGATGGAAATGCTAGTGAGAAACAAAGGAAAGGAAGTGAACAAAGTGCTGTGAGAGCATCAGAAAATCCTATGTCAATGTGACTTGGGGAAAACGGAAAATTTATAAAAAGTCATAAACGGTTTCCATCTGAATTTTACATTTTAGGTGGATCAGACCTGAACCATATCAGGGCCGTAGACATTTATAAAACACCACCAGTTAATATCGAGTCACCAGACCGAAAATCAAAATACGCCTGGATCAACATTTTGAAAAAAGGCCAAGGTTTCTTTAATCAACGTGATTCAACATAGTTGCCTCAGGAACCTCACCCCCACCATTTCCCATCAGTGCCCATCCCATTAAATAGTATGCTCACGGTAAAGTACCCAGGCCGTTGTAAGACGAGTTCATGTACGCCTGGTGCTTCATGTATTGATGTTCTGAGGGTATCTGTCTGTGTACTGATGCATGGACCCTCTACCATCCCTCTCTTCCCCTCCATCCCCAACCCCTCCGACCGGCCTTCCTGTTGCGGTTATCCCGTCTGCCCTGCCACCTTGGTGAGTGCCGACGCTAAAACTGAATATGACCCCACAAAAAAAACCTGGCTCTCGTGTCACTTGTCTGCACAGGGTCTACACTGAATCGATTTTAATGCTGGTTTGACGGATGCGCAAGAAATCTCAGCAACGAACTATTGTTGGATACTACCGGCGATGTTTGAAAAGAAATCGCAGCAGTGATGAACTGCTGAATGCTGTTGAATGCTATGAGCGATATCCCACGCAAAGGGTTTCCCAGAACGGCAACGAAACAACGTTGAGCTGCACCATGGTGACACTTTGAAAGAATGAACAGCATATAGCCCGGAGAACTCAGAAACAAAGGCTAACTCGACCAGATACCTGGAAACTTGGTCAGTGTAAAAGAGGAGAAGTGTACGGTGTTGACTACCTCCAGACAGGAAACGGTGAATCAGGGGGCACTTATATTGGAGCCTGTTTGTTGTTGATTTGTTGTAGTACTGGGAGCTAAACGGTAGTTAGTCCTTAAGCAGAGATACCACACAAGAAGTGAACATGGCAAGTAGAACGTAGAACGGAGAAAACGGTCAGGACACTCTGTGTGTGTGTGTGCATGCATGCGTGCGTGGTGCGTGCGTGCGTGCGTGCGTGCGTGCGTGCGTGCGTGCGTGTGTGGTGTGTGTGTGTGGTGCGTGCGTGCGCACGCGCGCACGCGTGCGTATAATGAATTTCAGTTTAAGAGGAAAGCGTTTTTTTACAAACGGTAAACACCAGCACCAGACATCATCGGACTTTGGCTGGCTGGATACAAAGGAAGACCGAGCTCGTCCGGATGTGTGAAAAAAAAGTCTTGGTATACCGGCTCCACAATCATCAAGAGAAGAATGGTCGTGTTTTGAGGAAAATAAGTTACTCAAAGCTGAAAGCATTATCAGAAACAAAACTGAGATTGGCAACTATTCAGAGAAGGGCACGGACAATGTCTGTTTCAGTGCAGCTCGAGCAGACCACAGAGAGCATTTCCAGGGCTGTCAGACAAACAACAAAACTGAAAAGTCACTCCCGTCAAGGGAAATCTCAGATCTACATACGGTTTACGGGTACACTTCTTTTCTTTTTAAGCTTTTTTCTTTTTATTGATCAATGATGTGTACATAAACGAATTACTAAACTGAAGCAGCAACAAGCAACGGCTTACGGTGTACAGGTACACTTCATAACATTTCCACGCTGCCGTCCTTCAGTCGGATAAAACTAAGCCGTGTTAAGTGCGCCAACCACTCTGATCATTTCGCTCAGATTTTTCATTAAAAACCGATTTTTAAAAATCTTTCGAGATAATTCACGTGCAACAAAGATACCTCAAAATGCCTAATTAATGAACAGCACCGCAAAATGGACAGCAAATGCCTGTCGCAGTGGTTAGACTCTCACAATCTACTCACCAGATTATAAGAAAGAACTTGCATCATACAAAGTTTATCAAGAAAAAAAAGAGAATGCTTTCCAGACCACAGGAAGGTAAACAGGCCACAAATACAGTAAAGCGGTTGATAACAGTACAGAGAAAAAAATTACTCCCAAATTATAAAGAAAGCAAAGCCAAAGAGAGTGACAAAAAAGACGAAATTACAAGTCTAGGCCGGATTTCTACAGGTGGGGCACATTTACACTGAAAGATTCTCACTCCCCCACTCTTCCCTGCATTTCTATGGGGCGAATTAAAAAAGTTTGCAATATGTTTAAAACACAGATCAAAGAACGGGCTACAGAGGCAGAAAAAAAGAGTGTAAAGAAACGGAGAAAAAAAAAAGGTTTTTAGAAAGAGCGGAAGAAAAAAAAAAGAAGGAAATTACTATTACAATATTGGAAGAAGACTGGAACACAGATAATACTAAAAGAGCCCCACCTCCATACCACCTATCCCTTCTTTTGGCATGGGGTCCACTGTACAAGGTGAGTTTTAGGTGAGAGGTGTGCTGCAGATCGGCTCAAAGAATGGCCAAGATGATCGAGGTGTAAACCAAATACATTAAAAGGACGGTCAAGCAGGTTTAGAAAAGCATCATACAGAAAATCCTTACAGAAGAACTGTGTTCACATGTTGGCAACATCAGAAAGTTGTTCAGGATACTCAGCGAGTGTAAGCTACTGCAGGAACCAGTTTCGTGGCACCTCTAATGTCCTTTCCTCCAGGATGTTGTGAACTTTTGTTTCACTCGCAGAGAGAAAGGAAGCGGGGGAGCATCAGTGAACGAGGAGCCATGAAGGCACTGAGGGGACGGAGAGGAGGGAACAGACGTTCGGAGGGGATTAAGGGGGGGGGGGGGTCGTAGATAATGAGACAAACTGTAGTAGCACCAGTTAAACGATAGAGAGGATGAAGAAGAAAGACCAAAGACGTTCGACATGACAGAACAAAGTGATCAGGAAGAAATGTCATAACATTTAGATTACGTACTTCTGACGTCTAAGACTTGAAAGAGACATCCGAACAAATCCAACTCTATTAATTCGCTCACAGCACAGTGGCTTGCAGATTTGATACTGACCGCCATTGCCGCGTGTGTTGTCAAACAGCAGGAGTGCCCGCGCGGTGTGTGTGTGTTGTGTGTGTGTGTGTGTGTGTGTGTGTGTGTGTGTGTGTGTGTGTGTGTGTGTGTTTGTGTGTTGTGTGTGTGTGTGTGGAGTTGGGGATAGAGATGATGCGGGGGAGCACGAAAGGGGAAGAAAGTCACCCGACAACTCCATTTCTGAAAAGGCAAGGCGGGTGGAAGTCGAAGAGGGTGGGGTGGAAAGTTAATAAGTAGTAGTAAGGGGTGGGAGAGGTGTGTTGGCAGATGTCTCCAATGAAATATCATAACAGATAATTGCGTGGTTCTTAATCATAACGGCTACTGGCGCTACGGACACAAGTTTAATCCATTATCACTATCATCATCATTATAAAGATCACTACTGATATTATTGTCATCAACTGTAGCAATAGTAGTAGTAGTAGTCGTATTTTATTATAGTTATTTTTTTGTGATCTGTCCATGGCCCCTCTGACGCCATCCTAGCCCGATTCTTTATTCTCCATCGACTGTGCAACAGTTCAAAACAATGTGCTGAGGAAGAGGGCTGTTCACTTTTATAAGAAAACACGAACCCGATGGTTCAATCAGTTGCAGGACACATATTTCTGAGATCGCGTTGATGGGACTTTCGTAGTCTGAAGGAAATAATGTAACAACGATAAAAAATTTTTGACCATACGACCTAAACTCAACACACTTTTACACCTTGAAAGAAACTTTCAAATCAATTTATCTCCCATCCCACCCAACGCACTACCCCACTCCCACCTCACCCCTTCCATTCTTGGTGAACGCGAAAAAAAAATTCATTTGTGTCCAATACCGACCTTTTCTCAATCAGCGGACAAGAACTACAACTGAAAAAAAATGTAAACGCGGTGTTTGGACCACTCGTTGAAAGCGTTCAAACTTACAAAAAAAAAACATCTGAAGCAGTGGACGGGGGGGGGGGGGGGGGAGGGAGCTGGTGGATGGGGCTGTGAAGAGGAAGCTGCTTTATAGCTGAATGTATCAGTAATATACAGACTAACAGTAGTATACAGACTAACAGTAATATACAGACTAACAGACGTTGAACGAGGGAGGGGAAGCAAGCTAGCGGAGAAAAGAGGAGACTGGTTCAAGACAACTGTTGGAGTAAGGCAAGGCCGTTTACTCTCACCCACTCAGTTCAACATTTACCTGGAAAGAACTATGACCGACGCACTGCAGGAACATCAAGGCTCAGTGAGCATTGGCGGCAGGATAGTAACAAACCCACGCCTTGCTGACGACATCGACGAGCTAGCAAGAGAAGAGCAGGAACTAGCCAACCAAGCAGAGCGCCTTGACAAATGCTCTGCTGCATTCGGCATTGAGATCGGCGCCGAAAAGACAAAACTTATGACCAACAACACCAACGACATCAGCGCTAACATCGCTATCAAGGGACAAAAACTAGAGACAGTTCAGAGCTTCAAGTACCTCGGGGCAATCGTTTCAGCTGAGGGGTCATAACCTGAAGTGCTCTCCAGAGTTACGCTGGAGACAGCAGCGCTAGCCAGACTAACCATCGGAATGACAGAACATCGCAATCATCTGGAATGACAGAAACATCGCAATCATCGAATGACAGAAACATCGCAATCATCTGGAATGACAGAAACATCGCAATCAGTTCCAAGACCAGACCGGATGCGCTCCCTGTTCACTGCCCTATTTCTCTCTGCCTGTGAGACGTGGACTGTGACAGATGAACTTGAGAGAAGGATTCAGGCCATTAGAGTTGAAATGCTTGCGAAAGATCCTTGTCATCTCATACAAAGACCTAACTTAGAGGTCCAGACCAGAGTAAGGTAAGCCATCGGACCATACGAAGACCCGATGTCCACAGTGAAAAGAAGGAAAATGAGAAGGTATGGTCATGTATCAAGATCAACAGGACTTGCCAAAACCGTTTTATGAGGAACAGTGCGAGGAGGCAGAAGGAGAGGAAGACAGAGACAGAGATAGGAAGACAACATCAGTGCATGGACTGGCCTCATACTCAGCAACTGTCTGAGACCATCTGAGAACTGGGAGGAGTGGAGGAAGCTGGTAGCAAAGTCTTCTGTGCCCCCACCCCACCCCCACCCTAACGGTCTTCAAGACTCCGGGATAGGTATGTAAGTGACAGGTGGTGTGTGGAGGGGGGGGGGGGGGGACAGACGGGAGCGGGAGAGAAGGGAGGGGGGAATGTAGGGTGTGTGTGTGTCCTTCATTTAACGTCTATCCACTATTCGTGATATTAGACCAAAAAAAA
>CM065718.1:4793078-4795578 GCA_033310375.1 Conus canariensis | reverse complement strand
ATCCTGCATCACGTCCTTCAACATCCCATCCTGCATCACGTCCTTCAACATCCCATCCTGCATCACAAATCCAGCGTGGTCCAATGAGGAGATAAATACATTTGTATTTCAGCGCAAAAGGGGAGCTGAGAGGAGGGTGGGGCTGGGGAGGGTGCAAACCAAAGAAGGAAAAAAATGAAATTCGACTTTGAAGGAAGGCAGATAAGATACAACTTGTATCAGAAAAAAAAAAAAACTGAGCGTGCATGAACTCTGCACGAGATGGTGGAAGATAGGAAGGAATGAGAAACAGAAAAGCCGCCCCGCTTTCCATCCCCTGGTGCCCCCAGATGACTGTCCAGTTTTAGCATATGACATTTATCAGAGGAAAATCTTTATTGCCGTGTACAGTGACTGTCATGACTTGTGATCCTGATGAACTGTATTCAATTAATTACGTCAACCGATTGAAAAAAAAAAAACGCGAAGAATATAGAAGGCAGACACGAGAAGAAAAAAACAACTGGAAACCGCTGTCCAAACCACCCAAACCCAAAAAATCAATGGTGAGAGAAAGGAATCGCCAGGCCAATGCTGAAATTCATGTTAACTTACGGCAAGATCCAATGGCTGACGCACTCAGCGTGGCTTCGTTTTATATGTCCTGAGATGGCAATCGTCCAGCTTGTATAACATGCACTGATTTACATGACTATAATATGTATGTATGCTATTTTGTTGTTGTTGCCCCCCTTCCCCCCCCCCCTCCCCGTCCCCAGCTCTGTGTGTGTGTGTGTGTGTGTGTGTGTGTGTGTGTGTGTGTGTGTGTGTGTGTGTGTGTGCGTGCGTGCGTGTGTGCGTGCGCGCGCGCTGACAGATCTTTCTGTCCTTCGCCTGGTGACAGCCCTGAATTGGCTCCAGCTGGTCGGCCGGACTACAACAAAATGACAGTGACTGAATCAACATCACGGGCAGCTGATCTGGGGTTCATTTCTCAAGGTATTCCAAGATTCTAAGCTGACGGAGAAAACAGATGCTGCCACATTTAGGTTGCCTACAACATCAGAGAGGACATGTCGGTGGCGCCAGGTGTGCACGGATATTTTACATCCTACAGAGTAACACAACGCCAGGCATGTAGCGGGTATCTTACACTTTACGGCGAAAATAACAGTGTCGAGCGTGCACCGGGTACCTTATAATTTACGGCGAAAGTAACAGTGTCAGACGTGCACCGAGTCTCCTACACTTTACGGCGAAAGTAACACAGTGTCAGACGTGCACCGAGTCTCCTACACTTTACGGCGAAAGTAACAGTGTCAGACGTGCACCGAGTCTCCTACACTTTACGGCGAAAGTAACAGTGTCAGACGTGCACCGAGTCTTCTAACTTTACGGCGAAAGTAATAGTGTCAGACGTGCACCGAGTATCCTACACTTTACGGCGAAAGTAACAGCGTCAGACGTGCACCGAGTCTCCTACACTTTACGGCGAACGTAACACAGTGTCAGACGTGCACCGAGTCTTCTACACTTTACGGCGAAAGTAACACAGTGTCAGACGTACACCGAGTCTTCTACACTTTACGGCGAACGTAACACAGTGTCAGACGTGCACCGAGTCTCCTACACTTTACGGCGAAAGTAACACAGTGTCAGACGTGCACCGAGTCTCCTACACTTTACGGCGAAAGTAACAGTGTCAGACGTGCACCGAGTCTCCTACACTTTACGGCGAAAGTAACAGTGTCAGACGTGCACCGAGTCTCCTACACTTTACGGCGAAAGTAACAGTGTCAGACGTGCACAGTCTCCTACACTTTACGGCGAAAGTAACACGTGTCAGACATGCACCGAGTCTTCTACACTTTACGGCGAAAGTAACAGTGTCAGACGTGCACCGAGTCTCCTACACTTTACGGCGAAAGTAACAGTGTCAGACGTGCACCGAGTCTTCTACACTTTACGGCGAAAGTAACACAGTGTTAGACGTGCACCGAGTCTCCTACACTTTACGGCGAAAGTAACACGTGTCAGACGTGCACCGAGTCTTCTACACTTTACGGCGAAAGTAACACAGTGTCAGACGTGCACCGAGTCTTCTACACTTTACGGCGAAAGTAACACAGTGTCAGACGTGCACCGAGTCTTCTACACTTTACGGCGAAAGTAACAGTGTCAGACGTGCACCGAGTCTTCTACACTTTACGGCGAAAGTAACAGTGTCAGACGTGTACCACCGAGTCTCCTACACTTTACGGCGAAAGTAACACAGTGTCAAACGTGTACCACCGAGTCTCCTACATTTCATGCCGATTGTAACACAGTGTCACGCGTGCACCATGTATCCTATGGTTTACAGCAAAAGTAACATAGTTTCAGACGTGCTTCGGGTATTCAACATCTTACAGAGAAAATAATGCCAGGCGCATGCACCGGGTATCCTACACCTCACGGAGAAAAGTAACAATGCCAGGCGCATGTTCCGGGTATCCTACACCTCACGGAGAAAAGTAACAAT
>CM065718.1:4763078-4788078 GCA_033310375.1 Conus canariensis | reverse complement strand
CTGATCATCATCGATGATACCAGACGATATTAAAAAGCAACAGAGTTCACTGAGAATGTCAGACCTACTGTCTCTGGTCATTTTCTAATCACCTCTCTCCGTCACATGCTAGAATCTAGACACTCCAGTAAGAATACTTCTGAAAATACTTTTTTTTTAATTTCACAAATCTGCCCAGCTCTGGCAAACGTGTGCGATGTCCGTAATACATGTGTCATATGATATATGGTCAATGCTTTCAACATTTTAATTTGTATGGCCCTGTTAAAATTGAACAGTCTAGTAGTACATGATGGACAGAAATTTTTCCCTTACAAATGCACCTAATATCAGAAGAGAATTTTGCATTCCATGTGTTTAATCTAAGTTTATTGATTATCTGTGCTACACATCTTGGGCAGAAAGGCAATTCATCCTGTTTCATTCACTTCATGGAAGCATCTCTGGAAGACTCGCTCAAATTTCCTTTCCCAATATAGCCGATGTCTGTTTCTCTCGGGCCTGGTTGACACCGGTTTATGTTTTGACAGAAGCGTAGAGTACAACTCTTTTAGTGCATGCTCTGAAGAGAAGGCAGCTTCAGACCATCATCTTCACCACCCCTATCCACTTTGATCAACATGGAGTTTTCAAAAAGCCTTAGTTTCTTTCAAAAAGCCTTAGTTTCTTTCAAAAAGCCTTAGTTTCTTTCAAAAAGCCTTAGTTTCTTTCAAAAAGCCTCATTCCTTTCAAAAAAGCACTTAAGTTTCCTTTCAAAGGCCTTATTTTTCTTTCAACTAAGCCTTATGTTTCTTTCAAAAAGCCTCATCAAAAGCCTTAGTTCTTTCAAAAAGCCTTCAAAAGCTAGTTGTCTCTGGTGCTTTATGCACACAGTGCTGTTGTAGTAGGCACGGAAGATGACATGAAAACAAAGAGAAAAACGAAGAGGAAATCGGTACATACCGTGTGAAATACCGTGTGAAATTGTTTTGCTCTTTTCATGTACTGATATTGTTGCCGATTTTGTGTCTGTTTAAACGAAGATTAAAGAGAATGGAGATGGTTTTACAGACCATCATTGCAGGGTTTAGACCACGTGGCAGAGCTGTATACTCTACGTTTCTTCACATAATGTGACCAGGCAGTCAATCAGGCCCGAGAGATACAGACACCTGCAGTATTGGCATAGGAAATTTGAGCGACGCTGTCACAAATGCATCCATTAAGTTGGTGGTTACCGACTGTGTGGTTTCCAGTCTTCCCAATGGGGTCATTATCATTAGCATCGGTAACATCATTGAGGGCAGGGACCGACTGGGACTGTAAAACGCCCATAATCAAAGGCCTCAGATGGGATTCGAACCAGCGAACACTCAGCTTGCAACTTGCGGTACTTACCACCGTATATTGTTATTGTTCTTGTTGAATTGTGCTGATTGGTTGTTTTCTGGTCGTTTGTTTGTTTTCAAGATTCGTGGGGCCGGCATCAACAGTGGCGATTCACTGCAATGTGCCCCCACACGTAGAACTGCGCACGGAGCAGCAGGTCATACCGGAGTACGGGCGGAGACTGCAACGCCTGGTCCTCACGCCTAAACAGTTAGATCTGATGGAGAGGGCCCTTCCACAGGTGTGTGTGTGTGTGTGTGTGTGTGTGTGTGTGTGTGTGTGTGTGTGTGTGTGTGTGTGTGTGTGTGTGTGTGTGGTCTTTACTTTCCCTCTTCTTCATTTCTGTGCTCTCTGTCTGTCTGTCTCACTCTCTCTTCTCTCTCTCTCTCTCTCTCTCTCTCTCTCCACACACACACACACACACACACACACACCTCTCTCTCTCTCTCTCTCTCTCTCTCTCCTCTCCTCTCTCCTCTGCATGTCGTATGTCTCTCTTCTCTCTACCTCTCTGTCTCTCTCTCTCTGTCTCTCTCTCTCTGTCTCTCCTCTCTCTCTCTCTCTCTCTCTCTCTCTCTCTCTCTCTCTCTCTCTCTGTCCTGGTGTGTGTGTGTGTGTGTGTGTGTGTGTGTGTGTGTGTGTGTGTGTGTGTGTGTGTGTGTGATAAAATTCTTTTTTTTTCTTTCCTCTGTGTGTGCGTGTCTGTTTGTCTGCCTGTCTGTCTGTGTGTGCGATCGCAAATGCGTACTCATGTGTGCGTTTGCGTGTGCACATGTGGATGTGTGTTCTTTAGTCTCTGATTTTTTTTTTTATTATTATTATTATTATTATTTTTTTTTTTTTTTACCTTTCTTCATTCATTCTAATGTCTTTCTTTCTGTTTACCTGTTTTCCCCCTTGCTGTCTTCTCTCTGTCTTCCCTTATTCTTCTTTCTTTTCTTTCCTTTTTTCCCCTCTATTTTTCCGTCTTTTATTTCGTTCTAGTTTACTGTTTTTTCTAGCTTTATTAATTTCTTTTTTTTTTTTTTTCGTTTTTTTTTCCATTTATCTCTTCTTTTCTTCTGTTTTTCTTTCTTTCTTCCGTATTTTTTCTTTCTGCTTCACCTTTTCTTTCATTCCCTTCTGGGTTTTTTTTTCCCTTTTCTCTTTTTGCACTTTGCTGTAATGTGATTCTGTGATGGCCTTCAATAGACTGCACTTTGCTGTAATGTGATTCTGTGATGGCCTTCAATAGACTGCACTTTGCTGTAATGTGATTCTGTGATGGCCTTCAATAGACTGCACTTTGCTGTAATGTGATTCTGTGATGGCCTTCAATAGACTGCACTTTGCTGTAATGTGATTCTGTGATGGCCTTCAATAGACTGCACTTTGCTGTAATGTGATTCTGTGATGGCCTTCAATAGACTGCACTTTGCTGTAATGTGATTCTGTGATGGCCTTCAATAGACTGCACTTTGCTGTAATGTGATTCTGTGATGGCCTTCAATAGACTGCACTTTGCTGTAATGTGATTCTGTGATGGCCTTCAATAGACTGCACTTTGCTGTAATGTGATTCTGTGATGGCCTTCAATAGACTGCACTTTGCTGTAATGTGATTCTGTGATGGCCTTCAATAGACTGCACTTTGCTGTAATGTGATTCTGTGATGGCCTTCAATAGACTGCACTTTGCTGTAATGTGATTCTGTGATGGCCTTCAATAGACTGCACTTTGCTGTAATGTGATTCTGTGATGGCCTTCAATAGACTGCACTTTGCTGTAATGTGATTCTGTGATGGCCTTCAATAGACTGCACTTTGCTGTAATGTGATTCTGTGATGGCCTTCAATAGACTGCACTTTGCTGTAATGTGATTCTGTGATGGCCTTCAATAGACTGCACTTTGCTGTAATGTGATTCTGTGATGGCCTTCAATAGACTGCACTTTGCTGTAATGTGATTCTGTGATGGCCTTCAATAGACTGCACTTTGCTGTAATGTGATTCTGTGATGGCCTTCAATAGACTGCACTTTGCTGTAATGTGATTCTGTGATGGCCTTCAATAGACTGCACTTTGTGTAATGTGATTCTGTGATGGCCTTCAATAGACTGCACTTTGCTGTAATGTGACTCTGTGATGGCCTTCAATAGACTGCACTTTGCTGTAATGTGATTCTGTGATGGCCTTCAATAGACTGCACTTTGCTGTAATGTGACTCTGTAATAATCTTCAATAAATAGTACTTGAATGTAGTGTGATTGTCCTTCAAAAGACTTTGATGGAATGTGACTCTGTGCATAACCTTTAATACATTGCACGTTGATGTAACGTGACTCTGTAAAACGTTCACTGGACTGCACTTTGATGGAATGCAGTAGATTTTTTAATCATACAGACCAGTTCTGCATGTCTCTGCCCCACCGAGTTGAATCACCTAACCCACCCCTTTGTCCTAAATCCTCCTACGGCGAGTACTCATCACACGTGAGTCTAACTAGGCAAACCGCCTGTCTTGTTTTGATCAAAGGTGTAGGGGAGGAAAGATCGGTATCTAGTTTTACTTTCCCGCTCTTCTCTCTCGTCACAGCCGCCGTTGGCTCGTGTATGTATTAACCACTTACGGGCGAGATAAAGCCGCACGCCACAATAAGGATTTTTGCACTAAATCACTACATAATCCATGTAAAGGATTTCTGCACTAAATCACTACATCATCCATGTAAAGGTTTTTGCACTAATTCACTGCATAATCCATGTAAAGGATTTTTGCACTAAATCACTACATAATCCATGCAAAGGATTTTTGCACTAAATAACTACATAATCCATGTAAAGGATTTTGCACTAAATCACTGCATAACATGTAAAGGATTTTGCACTAAATTATTACATAATCCATGTAAAGGATTTTTGCACCAAATTACTACATAATCCATGTAAAGGATTTTTGCACTAAATTACTACATATTCCATGTAAGCGTTTTGAGGTCTGCCATAAGTCTGAGCCAGATTTTAGCTTTTGATCATGATGAACTGATAACTGATCAAAAGAACAACTCCTCACTAGTTATCTCCCTTGTTATAACGGATCAAAAGAACAACTCCTCACTAGTTATCTCCCTTGTTTTAACGGACCAAAAGAACAACTCCTCACTAGTTATCTCCCTTGTTATAACGGATCGAAAGAACAACTCCTCACTAGTTATCTCCCTTGTTATAACGGAACAAAAGAACAACTCCTCACTAGTTATCTCCCTTGTTTGGGTGAATTTTTACCGATGACATCACATACAATCTTCAAACACATTGCCTTCCCCTAAGTTGAGGTCACACTTCAGGCCTTTGCACTCACCCGTGATCCTGTCTTCACGCCAGGTGGAAGTCCCTAAACAGTCCCATCCTTTTGATTGTAATTTAACCTGTCTGTTTGAAACCACCTGGCCTGTACCTTGATGACCATAATCATGAAAAAAGCGAGGAGAGTCAACTTTCAGACATAATGGAAAAAAAATCCGAAACAATCTAATTACGTCAGTCTATAAATACGCGACTTCTTACGCAATGCCATAGCGCATTAATTTTTGGTGTGTAGCCTGTACACTTGCTCATTCGCTGGGCTGCCCTCTAAGATAACCAAGTATGTGTGCCAGGATCTTCTTATGCGCTGTTCAGCGAGGTCGTCCCCCCCCCCCCCCCCCCCCCCCTCACACCCTCTGCCCCCGCCGTCTGCGCTTAGCCTTTGTCCACAAGCCAAACCACCACGTGTATTTATTCATTCTAGGCATTGTCACATCGTCAACAGCTAGTATAATAAACAGACAGCCAACACGTGACAAAGAGTAGAAACAGGGCTAATCAGATTTTTTTTTAATTAAGTAATACATCCACTAAACATGAACAAACGAATCACAAGATAAAACACGACGCGTTTCGACCTCTTAGGTCTTCTTCAGGCAAGATAAACAACGCTAACGAGAGTGGAAACAAAGAACGAGGAATCACCTATCTCTTCAAATTCGGCGAAAGATAAGCTAATTCAACGCTAAGCATCACAGTCTTCTACGCCCGGGGAGGGGCTTGTGAGATATACCTGCAGGGTTTGCCAGAAATCATCAGCAACACCCATCTTGCGCCGAATTTGACGAGATAAGTGATAGCTCGATCTTCATTTTCATCTTGCGCCAAATTTGACGAGATAAATGATTGCTCGTTCTTCATTTTCGTTGCCCTGAGCGTTGTTTATCTTGCCTGAAGGAGATCTAGGAGGTCTAAACGCGTCGTGTTTTGTCCTGTGATTCGTTTGTTCATGTTTGGCGTTTGTATTACTTCATTTTTTTGCAAAGATTTGTTTCGATTTCCGCCTGCAGTCGCCTCACTTTGCCACGAGGGCTGATCAAGTCAGCCGGAAAGGATGGATGCCTTCGAACTATGCAATGGAACTGGAAAAGCTAAGATGTTGGTCATGTCCCTTGTGCACGTTTACTATGGTACAACACGGACTTTGGACAGCAGTCCCGTCCTCCGAAGAGGGTTTTTTGGGTGGGTTTTTTTTTTTTGCTGATGATGTCTTTCCAACCGTGCAGGTGTGTCTGACGGGTCCTCCCGGGACTGGGAAGACGGTGATGTTAGTGTTGATGGCCTTGAGGTGGCTGCTGGCCGGAAATGACGTCTACATCGTCAGCACGTACCCCGGGAGTCTGGCCGTGTCCTATCTGATGGAACAGCAGCTCAACAGGACGCTGGAGGCTTTGGCCCCGCCCAGAAGTGAGACCCCCTCCTCTGCTGCAGATTTGTTGGAAAATGAGCAATCCTGTTTCTGTCAGTTCTTTGGGGAGGTGTTACATGTTGTGCAGTACGCTCTCAACAAACAGTGCGTGCGCATGCACACACACACACACACACACACACACACACACACACACACACACACACACACACACACAACATACAATATATATATATATATATATATATATATATATATACGCACGCACACACACACACACACACACACACACACACACACACACACGCACACACACACACACACACACACACACACACACACACACGCACACACACACACACACACACACACACACACACACACTCACACACCACTCACTCACTCACTCACTCACTCGCTCACACAAGAAAAGGAGAGAGAGAGAGAGAAGAGAGAAGATTGTTTCAGTATTTGAAAAGCTGAAAAGTCATCAACTTGCTTTCTTTACATCCGATCCTCAATAAAAGAATATGTACAAGAAATAGTTAAACATTTAAAGACAGTGAAGGGCGATACGAGTCCACAAACCTACCAGAACTGCCTGAAATAAGTCATTAGTGCGAGGAAAAGACTACACGCGCGAAGAATAGGGAGAGCTTCATAACCGCAGAAGGTCTTCAGAGAAGAACCCCCCCCCCCCTCAACCCCCTCAACCCCAACCCCACCTCACTCCCACCCCTCTTCAGACCTCTGCACACTCTAAGGGGGCTGGGCCGCATCCACATCATGATTCTTAGATGCCTTCCTGCTGCGCTGTCAGACTCTTTTTTTCTGGCGATGCCGGGATTTGAACCATCACCTTGTGGAAGTGGTGGGCGTCTGAAGGCGAAGCACTTTCAGATGAATGTCTCACTCACATCGCTGCAGGACTGGTGTTGAACGTTGAGAAATTTCAGCCTTATAAAGTTTTTGTGTGTTTCTCCTTCCACCAGATCCGGCTGGAACTCTATTGAGCTGCTCCTGCTATTGCCAATGTCAATGTGTGTGTGTGTGTGTGTGGTGTGTGTGTGTGTGTGGTTGTGTTTGTTTTACTACATAGTGGGCAAAGTGCACCTGAAGTTCTATGACATGAATTACGCTGAGGGCAGTGTGGAAAGAGCAGTGGAGGAACTGACCAAGGCAGCTGCTGGAGCACCATCCTTCCACGTGCTGATGGACGAGGCCAAGTTCACTACCAGGTCAGTGGGACTCTCTCTCTCTCTCTCTCTCTCTCTCTCTCTCTCTCTCTCTCTCTCTCTCTCTCTCTCTTAGGTGTGGTGCCAAAGACAAGGACGGTGCATGCCTGAGTACTGAGAATAACTGTCATCATGATTGTCTTTACTGCTGTCATGTTACAGTGATCGGAATGCTGATAATTACTTTCTTTGGACTCATTATCAGGTGCTTTAACGGCGTGAAAGTCGGTGAAAATTATAAACTCCACGTCATGATTATCCCTTTCGTTCTGCAGACAATCACTTCACGGGAAAACACTCTAGGGAAAATGCCTTTTTTTTCAGACTAGTAATCCCCATACGAGGGTTTCAGCGTGTAGCTGTCCTGCGGGTTATTCATTACCGCACAGCAGGCGCACCTGAACACGGCATCAGTGATTCAGAAGCCCTGCAGAGTCTCCTTCAGTGAGGGACCTAATAACAGCCTGGAGTGCTGGTTGCTGGGATGGTTACATATCCAACCTGGTTAAGGTTATGGAAGAGGGGAGGAGGAGGAGGGAGTGGTGAAGCGGGGTGGAGAGGGGGGGGGGAGTGCACGTATTCCAAGCAGCACGGAACATTGGGGCAGCCTCAAGATACTTTACAAAAAAAAAGTGGCATCACTGGTTTTGGCCTTCCTCAGCGACCTGCGCAAGCCCCAGACCAAGCTCTTCAACGACCTCAACGCCTCCGTGGCCGACCTCCACTTCTGGACGGTGTGTCTGGGCAACGAGGACATCCCCCCTGGCCTCGTTCAAGAGGACTTGACCGTTCCGCTCCGGTGCGCTCCGCGGGTCCAGGACCTGATGGGGCCAGCCATAATCACGTTCAAGATCCATCATTACTCCACCAAGGGCGTGGCCTACTATGTGGGAGATGGACCCCAGGTAAGGACATAGACTGGGGTGTGTTGCGTTGTGTTGTATTGTATTGTATTGTATTGCTATTGTATTGTATTGTATTGTATTGTACGTGTTGTGTTGCACAGTGTTGTGTTGCACAGTGTTGTGTTGTGTTGTGTTGTGTTGTGTTGTGTTGTGTTGTGTTGTGTTGTGTTGTGTTGTGTTGTATCGACCGGCCATGACCACGCTCAAGATCCACCACTACTCCACCGAGGGCGTGGCCTATGTGGGAGATGGACCCCAGGTAGGGACATGGACTGGGGTGTGTTGTATTGTACTGTACTGTATTGTATTGTACTGTACTGTATTGTATTGGATTGGATCATACTATGTTGTGTTGTTTTTGTGTTGTGTTGTTTGTGTTGTGTTGTTGTACTGTGTTGTGTTGTATTGTACTGTGTCGTGTCGTGTCGTGTCGTGTCGTGTCGTGTCGTATGTCGTGTCGTGTCGTGTCGTGTTGTGTTGTGTTGTGTTGTGTTTGTGTTGTGTCGACCGGCCATGACAACGTTCAAGATCCACCATTACTCCACCGAGGGCGTGGCCTATTATGTGGGAGATGTACCCCAGGTAGGGACATGGATTGGGGTGCGTTGTGTTGTACTGTACTATACTGTATTGTATGTACTGTATCGGATTGGATTGGATTGGATTGCACTGTATTGCATTGTTATGTTGTGTTGTTGTGTTGTGTTGTGTTGTGTTGTGTTGTGTGTTCTGTGTTGTGTCGTGTTCTGTCGTGTCGTGTTTTGTGATGTGTCGCGTCGCGTCGTGTCGTGTCGTGTCATGTTGTGTTGTATCGTGTTGTGTTGTGTTGTTTTGTGTTGTGTTGTGTTTTGTTGTGTGGTGTTGTATCGACCGGCCATGACAACGTTCAAGATCAACCATTACTCCACTGAGGATGTGGCCTACTATGTGGGAGATGTACCCCAGGTAGGGACATGGATTGGGGTGTGTTGTATTGTATTGTATTGTACTGTACTGTACTGCATTGTATTGTATTGTATTGTTCTGCATTGTATTGTACTGTATGTGTCGTGGTGTGTTGTGTTGTGTTGTATTGACCGGCCATGACAACGTTCAAAATCCACCACTACTCCACTGAGGGCGTGGCCGACCATATAGGGGATGGGCCCCAGGTAAGCACATCATGAATTGCGATGTGTTGAGGGCATGGTTCACTACGTGGGGAAAGGTCCAGGGTCAAGATATGGACAGCACTCCATTGAGTTTGAATCGTATTGAAGGTCGGTTTGGTTTGTTGTCTGCGCTTTGCCATGATTCATCAGTTGCCTTGTTGTTAAGAGCTTCTCGATCGATTTGTTTTGAATGTTAGCACACAGGGACAGTCTTCTCCAGATCACAAAGGTTTACCAGTAGTGAAGATAGTATGGTTTACAGTTCACACGCACGCACGCATGCACGCACGCAAACACACACACACACACACACACACACACACACACACACACACACACACACACACACTCACTCACTCACTCACTCACTCACTCACTCACGCACGCACGCAACTTTCCATCTTGAAAGCCGATGGAATTCTGGTGGTTTCTGGCGTTCCCCCACAAGGTGAAGGAGATCGTCCATGCCGGGGAGGGTCACTCTTCAGACCAGTGGCCGCTGGACTGTGAGCAGTGTGGAAAGAACGTGGCCAAGGAACTGTTCCAGCTTGGCGTGGGGGTTCAAGGTGTGTGTGTGTGTGTGTGTGTGTGTGTGTGTGTGTGTGTGTGTGTGTGTGTGTGTGTGTGTGAGTGTGTGTGTGTATGTGCGTGTGTGTGTGTGTGTGTGTGTGTGTGTGTGTGTGTGTGTGTGTGTGTGTGTGTGTGTTCTTTAATTTAACGTCTATCCACCTAACAGTGATCTTAGACAGTATGTAAGTGTTATGTGTGTGTGCATGTGGTGTTTTTGGGTGTATGCATGCGAACAGTTGGTGTTGATTTTGGGCGTACGCAGGTATGTATAATGCAATTAGGCCTAGATAAAAAAAATAAAATAAAAAAAACCATCACATAACTGAATCCAAAACTTTAAAAGAAACACTAAATAAGCAACTAACACCAAGATGGGGAAAATAACATAGACGTTAAAGTAAATGTCCAATTGGGCTCTTAATCAGTCCTTGAACAACTTCAAAAAAAAACCCATCACATAACTGAATCCAAAACTTTAAAAGAAACACTAAATAAGCAATTAACACCAAGCTTTCTTCCTTGCGCTGAACACTGAAACGATCTGAAGCGATCAAAGCTAAGTGAATTTTCGTTGTTTTATTCGTTTGTTTCTCACCTGAGGAAGACCTAAGAAGTCGAAACGCGTTGTGTTTTGTCTTGTGACTCGTTTGTCCACGTTTCTCTGGGCGGTTCGCTAACATTTATTTAAGATTTGTTTAACTTCAAAAATGTTTGATTCGTTAGAGATGACGTCTTCAAAGACTGACATCGACGGTTCAGTGTTCAACAACCAAGCAGGTAAATAGGGTTTCATTCTATCGCACAGAAAAGTAGATGGAACGGAGTGATTTGCTGGCCACAAATACAAGTCACATGTTTACAGAATTTGGTTTTAAAGGCATTAAGCCTAAATCTAAAAATCAAACTTTTAAAAATCCACTCTTGGTAGAGATTCTTGATACCTGTTTTATTGTCTGATATCTTGTTACATAATATCCCATTTGTGTTTTTGGTGCCTTTTCCCTTATTTAAGATAGAGTTCCAGGATACGTCTTTTAAAAGACTATAACTCTCATGTAAGGATGAAGGAATGCATATCTTTGTTAAATTAGTTTCAGTGATAGCAGCCTTTTTGGCTAATTGGTCTACCCTTTCATTCGCAGATAATCCACAGTGAGATGGAACCCAACAAAAATCGACGTAAGAACAACGTAAATGCAAAAAATGAATTAAATGGTAGACTTCTTATATGAGTTCTGCTTTCACACTTGTATTCGAAAATTTTAGAGCTTGTAGGACTGATTTTGAATCAACACAAAGTAGTATTTGAAATGCAGGAAATCGAAAATCAAGAAGAAAGTTTAATGCCATGATAATGGCAACAAGTTCCGCAGTAAATATGGAAATATTCTTACCAAGGTGGTAACCTTTCTCTATTTTTAAGGATGGAATTATGAATGCTGAACCAGACAAATGATTGTCTAGTACAGAACCATCTGTATAGATTTTAAGGTGATTTATATAACTTTCATTTATATGTGACTTAGCATACATTGGCAGCAAGGGTCCATCACTTTTTGTTAAACTTGTATAGTCTATGTCATAATTTGCTCTGCTAAGTTCCAGTCCGGGATAGTGCTAAAAGACACCCGAGGAGGTGCAGTGCCTGTTTTTGTAAATAAGTCAGCTGTGTATGAGGCTATCGATTTTAGAGAATCAATTTTTTTTTGTGCCCGTTTAGGAAAATTCATTTCTGATTTTAATTCAGTTTCACTGGTATTAAGATTTTGTAGGGTATGACTTCTTAAAATATGTTTTGCAGATGCAAGCTTCACATTTTCTTCAAAAGGCAATATTCCTATCTCCATATAAGTTCTTAAAGTTGATGTATGAACCGGGACACCAAGAGCTATCTGTAAGCTTTACTATCGATACTCTGCAACTTTTTAATTAAATATTGTGTGTGTGTGTGTGTGTGTGTGTGTGTGTGTGTGTGTGTGTGTGTGTGTGTGTGTGTGTGTGTGTGTGTGTTTGTGAGCGTCAGTGTGTGTGTGTGTGTTTGTGAGTGTCAGTTGATGTGTGTGTATGTGTGTGTGCGTGCGTCAGTGTGTGTGTGAGTGCGTGTGTGTGTTGTGTGTTTGGAGGCGGGGGATTCCATTTCTCTTCTCTGCTCTTTTCGAAATGCCATCATCATCATCATCATCATCGTCATCATCGTGGTCGTTATCATCATCATCATTAGTAGAAAGAAACTCGTGGAGAGCGTGGCAGCAGAGAGTCCTCAGAAGAGAAGCCCCATTCAAGCAAGTGTTTCGGCCCTTATCTCCTGACACTCTAGGGGAGTGGGCCACACCCGGTTCATGACTCCGGATGTCCCTCTGCTGCCCCTTTTTTCCCACCTTGGGATGAGCCATGACTGGGATTCGAACCCATGACCCTCTGGACATGCTCATTTTCCACTTAATGACTCGCACTCTAACCACTGAGCCACTGGGACACCTGATATTTGTAGGAAAGTTAAGCCTTATGAAGTTCATTTTTGTTCCTCCTTAACCAGATCCAGCTTGAACACCTCTCTGCCGCTTCTGCCATTGCTTTCAGGGCTCTGGTTTTTTTCCCTCCCTGCAACTGAGAGCTGTTTCGTGAGGCTGTATGCAGACATTCCTACAAACCTCCTAGCTCCAATTTCTGCAGTGAGGACTTCGACCTGATAGCCTTCTCTCCTCAGGCTGTTTGCCAGATCAGCATACTTTTCAGTCTTGTAGATTTGAGCTGCCTCCATTCTGTTCTCATATGGCACCGTGAGCTCGATCATGATCAGCTGCTTGGTTGACTGAGAGTGGACTACTATGTCTGGTCTCATGCCACTCTTGCTGATGATCTCTGGGTGATTCTTCCATTCTGGGAGGTCTGCAGTGCACTCCCAGTCATCTGCCCCGTCCAGCAGACTCTGCCTGCATGTTCCCAGTGGCACTGTTGTTCTTGGCCATGATTTGCTGCCTCCTGCCGTGAAGAATGTTGCGGGTGCTTTTGGAGTCCTGATTTTCCCTTTTGTGATGTTGGTACTAGCCCAGACTACTTGTACAATCTCTTTGAGCACTTGGTTGTGCCTCCATGTGTGCCATCCTTGAGCCAGGGCTACTTTACATGAGCTTAGGACATGCTCCACTGTTTGTTTTCCATGGCGGAGGGGGCATGCAGGATCGTCTGTTTTTCCCCACTTCACCAGGTTTGCATTTGAGGGCAGAAGGTCATATACAGATCTGAGAATGAAGCTGATCCTGAGAGGGGCCATGTGCCAAATGTCATTCCAAGTGAGACTTCTTTGGAGTGCATTCTCCCACGTTGTCCATTGCCCTTGCTGGCTCTGCTGGACTGCTTTTTGGAGTATTTTTTGGTCTTCTTCTTTTCTCATCTCCTGAATCATCATGTCTCTTTTGGCTTTTCCTTTGGCCTTTGACCACCATTCAGTTTTGGTCACCCCCAGTCCTTGTCTGTTGGTCTGTGTGTGTCCTGTTATTTCTCTGATCTTGAGACTTTCTTTTGCAGAATCCATCGCCTCTTGAACTCTCCATTTTCTGTCTGTCTTCAGCTGGGGCTGGATTGCTTCTGTCACCTTGTCTCCTGAGTCCTCCAGCATGCTTTGAAGTCTGATCTTCCCTGCTTTGTATTCATCCAGGATGGATTTCAGTGGTAGTTTCAGCTTTGCTTGGCGACAGTACAGCGCTATGTCAGTGAGACAGGGTGGGACACCAAGCCATTTCCTTGTGAACTTGTTGATTTTGGCTTCCATTGCCTCCACTTGCTGGTGCAGATGTCGTATATCATCAGAGGCCATAAGAGCTTTGTATCAGCATGAACTGCAGACACCAGACCTTGTATTTGCCAGGGAGCCCACACTGGTCAATGGTCTCCAAGCCTTCTTCCGACATCTGTTTGGTTTCTTTTGCTCTTTGTGTGTCTTTCAGCGTATCATCATACCATCTTCCAAGGCTCTTGACTGGCTCTGTGACTGTTGGAATGCCTGGTTGGCAACACTGAAGACCACAGATTAAGCCACTTTTCCTTTCCTCAGTGAGAGACTCTGTGATTTCTTTGGCTTGAACTTCATTCTGGATGAGGCAACTATGTCGTCCAGCCTCTCCAGCACATGACGTGTCTCGTCTTCACTGGATGAAATCACTGTAGTGTCATCCGTGAAGGCCTTGAGAGGGGCATCTTGTATCCATCGCCAAGGTCTGTTTGTCTTGCATTGCTTGTTGCTGCTTTCAAGATGACTTCCATGCCAACACGAACAGTATTGGGGAAATTGCACAGCCCATTGCAATGCCACTTCCAAGTTGATCCAATCTGTTTTGTACTCCTTGGTAGAGAACCGCATTGAGAAGCCATTGAAGTACTTCTTGAGCATGTCACAGATGTTCTTTGGCACATGGTACATCTCAAGAGCCAACTGAATCATCTCATGGGGTACAGATCCATATGCGTTTGCCAGATCAAGCCACACTACGTCCAGACCTCTCTTTTCTGTTTTTGCTCTTTGGATTGCGTCCCAGATCATTGTGGCGTGTTCTACACAGCCAGCCACGCCTGGGATGCCACCTTTCTGGACTGACACATCCAAGTACTTGTTTTCCATGAGGTACTTGGTCAGCCTTGCTGCCATGACAGAGAAGAAGATTTTCCCTTCGACGTTCAGTAGTGATATTGGCCTGAACTGGCTGATGTCACTTGAGTTTTGTTCTTTGAGGATGTACACACCATCTGCCGTCATCCACTGGCTGCTGATCTTCTGGTTTCTCCAAGCTGATCGCAGCAGCTTGTGGAGCCACTCCAGCACTTTGGGACATTTCTTGTACAGCTGGTAAGGTATTCCGTTTGGCCCTGGTGATGATTTGGCTCTGGCTTTGTCGACCACCTTCTTGATTTCCGCCAACGTTGGAGGCTTGTCATTGAACTGTTCCTCAGGGTTGGTTGGCCACACCAGACCTTGAATGTCGAGTGGTGCTTTGCTCTGCGAGTCAGAGTATGTTTTCCTCAGATGCTGCTCAAGAACTCCTTTGTCCACACTTAGGGTCCCAGATTTTGGCTGCTCGAACAGTGTTCTGGCAAACTGGAAGGGGTCTCTGAAGAAGCGCTCTTGTGTCTTCTTTTTGCTCTTCCTCTTCCTCGCAGATTCCGCTTTGCTGAGGGCGCTGTGTTTTGCTTTCAGGTCTTTCCAGAGTTTTTCCTAGCCTTGCTTTTCAGCTGGCAGTGCGGTCATTTGTTTTCTTGAGGTTTTTCTTTTGGACCCTGATCTTGTCCATCTCGTCTTGGCGTCTGGATTTCTTTGGAGGTGTTTTCTCTTTGGGTAGTTTTGCTCCATAGGCGTCTCTACATGTGGCATACACAATGTCCCCATATGTGGCTAGTTTGTGTTCCAGGGTGCTTTTCCCTATCAGTGCATCGAGTCTTTGGACGATTTTTGCATCCAGTTTCTCCCAATCTTCAGTTTCGTTCGCTCGTGGCAGGTTGAGTTTCAGGCGCCTGGCATCGAGGGCCTGTGCAAATTCCTCATCCGAACCAACAGCGTGGATGTCCTTGGCACTGTGGCCTTGGTCTTCCGACGTCTTATCTGCTGATGCAGTGCGCTGTTGCTCATTCAGATGAGTCTTCACACATCCCATCTTTGTTCTGTGGATCTTCATGCCATGGGTGGTAGCGAAACGCTTTCCACAGACACATGGATATTCCATTTGGTCCATGTTCATAGTCCGTTTGGGATTTGCGGTCGTGATTGGTTGAGCACCGATGGATTCATCATTCTCTTCCCCTTTCAGTGAATCCTGGGAGCATCTTTTCCTTTGTACTTAGTAGCCACATGTTGAAGGCAAAGTGGGGAGCCAGCCCACAGAGCCCTTGGTTCTGGTCTTTCCCAGAGTCCTCCGGTCTTTCCCGGACGTCCTCCGGCCTATTCCCGGAAGTCAATGGTTTACCATACTGAGAAAGAAACTCGTGGAGAGCGTGGCAGCAGAGAGTCCTCAGAAGAGAAGCCCCATTCAAGCAAGTGTTTCGGCCCTTATCTCCTGACACTCTAGGGGGGTGGGCCACACCCGGTTCATGACTCCGGATGTCCCTCTGCTGCCCCTTTTTTCCCACCTTGGGACGAGCCATGACTGGGATTCGAACCCATGACCCTCTGGACATGCTCATTTTCCACTTAATGACTCGCACTCTAACCACTGAGCCACTGGGACACCTGATATTTGTAGGAAAGTTAAACCTTATGAAGTTCACTTTTGTTCCTCCTTAACCAGATCCAGCTTGAACACCTCTCTGCCGCTTCTGCCATTGCTTTCAGGGCTCTGGTTTTTTTCCCTCCCTGCAACTGAGAGCTGTTTCATGAGGCTGTATGCAGACGTTCCTCATCATCATCATCACGATCGTCTTAATCATCCTCGTCGTCGTTGTCGTTATCATCGTCGTCGTTATCATCATCATTATTAACATCATCATCATCACGATCGTCATCATCACCGTCATCATCATCATAGTCGTCGTCGTCGTCATCATATTCATCACCTTCGTCATCATTGTCATCCTCGATGTTGTTCATTGACCGGGGTCAAAAACGGACTCTAGGTAATAGATTTCCACAGCCCTCTGTGCTCAGTCACACGCAACGAGACAGAGGATGGGGGATTGCAACCAGTCGAGTCCTCTACGTTAGTCACCCAGGCTTTACCCCTGGAATGTCCATCCACACTGTAGAATGTTCTGGACGGGGTAAAATACAGAAATACATGTATCTGTCTATCTATCTAAATATCTCTCTCTCTTTTATATATATATATATATATATATATATATATATATATATAAAATTATAAACAAAGCTTGCGCTTATGTCTTAGATTGAAGAAATAGGGGGAAATAAGCATTCATATCTGCAGTGGTAGATAATTCTGCCTAACTAACAGTATGTGCTTGAGTGGGTGAATGGGGAAAAAATGAAATAAATGCTTCTCAAAATGAGCCTTCAGCAAGCTTATAGTCTCCAAGGGGGAGACATTCTCCAATGTGAAGGAAACTCACTAGCATATAAC
This sequence comes from Conus canariensis, assembly GCA_033310375.1. Classification (NCBI taxonomy): domain Eukaryota; kingdom Metazoa; phylum Mollusca; class Gastropoda; order Neogastropoda; family Conidae; genus Conus; species Conus canariensis. Next base: position 4,771,073 of record CM065718.1, on the reverse strand, counting down.
TCCTGGTCAGATACCGATATTTCGAAACCTGATTGTTTCTCCTCAGTGACCGCGGAAAGTGGTAATTTGACTCCTCTGTCTTTTCGGTTTTAACAAGAATGCTATTCTAGAAAAGTCTGGTGTGCAATACCGTAGTATGTTTGTTGAGTTTTCAAAAAACCAACCAAAGGTGCCACCTAAGAAGCAAAAGAAAATCATGAAAGAGCAAAAACAAGCTACATTTTCTTATGAAAAGTAGAAAATATAAAAAGATAACCTCTTAAGACACAAGTGCTGAGGGCCAGTTCTTGGAATGAATCCGCAAGGGACTAAATTACAATAAACTAATAAATTCCAAGGATAAATACCGAGCACATTCCAGTTGCTGGAATGGTGCTCGGTATTTATCCTTGGAATTTATTAGTTTATTGTATATATATATATATATATATAAATGCTGAACAATTAAGTAGTGGGAAAACAGGTGCAGGCATATATATATAATATATATATATATATATATATATATGTGTGTGTGTGTGTGTGTGTGGTGTGTGTGTGTGTGTGTGTGTGTGTGTGTGTGAGAGAGAGAGAGAGGGAGAGAGAGAGAGAGTGCGTGTCTGTCTGTCTCTTCGTCTGTCTGTCTGTCTGTATCTGTGTCTGTGCGTCTGTGTGTAAATAATTTTTAACGTTAGTACGTGGCATTCCATGACTTTTATCTCAAAGAGTGCGATATTCATGTGTACCTATCCTAAACACATTCGTTTTATCTACAGCGGGGAATGAGAGGAAGGACAGGGATGACATTGCACGTGAAACAAACGTGCAGTGCTCTGTGTTTCATATTGATGTTTAACGTCAGTTTATAGGGTGCTGTCTAGTCCCTTTCTTGTCTACCCTTGATTTCAGTGGTGCTTCTGATAAGATTTCCTTCCGATATGATCGAGTTCTTAACATTCCTCAGTGTCTTTTTCCTTCCTTCCTTTCTAACTTTCTGTCTTCCTTTCATTCCTACTTTCTTTCTTTCTTTCTTTCTTACTTCTTTTTTTCTTTCTTTTTTTCTATCCCCCCCTTTTTTTGTTGTTGTTTCTCTCAGGACCCTTTCAGGAAAACAGTCCTCCACCCTTGAGATACAGAGATGTCTTCGTGCTCACTAGAGCTGACGACCTTCAAGATGACGTCATAGATGACTCGGGGAATATTACGTCACAAGCAAACGGTGCCGTCAGGGGCCTCCGTCAACAGAACGTGCCACTGACAGTGCTGAGCGGTCGACCTCCGTCACGAGAGGATCAACTAGAAGGTTGGTTATCGGAGGTCAAGGACGCCGCAGTGGCGGGAACGGATCACGTGATAGTCGCACACAACATCATAATTTCCGGGCTGGAGCGGAAGGTGTTGGTCTTTCTTCGTGGGAATGTCGGGGATTACGATAAGGGTGTTAATGTGGCGAGAATAGACGCCAGAGATAAGCTGTACGTGGTTTCTCGCTGCACTACACAGTACATAAATGTTGTGTGCTCGAAGCCTCAGAGAAATCGAAAGTAAAATCCCTATCACAGGACAAAGTAATGACATGTCAGATAGGACGGAGAAAAGCTGTCAGTATTTCCACGCGATCGCATCCGTCCCTAACTCCTGATTTTTCTATCAACCCCCACTATCACCTCACTCCCCCCCCCCTCCCTGGAGAGAGAGAGAGAGAGAGAGAGAGAGAGAGAGAGAGAAGAGAGAGAGAGACTCAAGTCAATAAAGCAGATTGTCGGTCTCCTCAAACCTCACATCTCTAACCTGACAGAATATTCAAATGCTCCCTAAGTCAGTAAAGCAGATTGTCGGTCTCTACAAGAATCCATTCTTCTCCAGCCTGAAAGTATACTCGAATGCTCCTTAGCTTAGTCCAGCAGATTGTCCACTTCAACAAAACTCACATGTTCTCTTACTTCAAAGAATATTCGAATGCTCCATAGGTTAGTCGAGCAGATTGTCCACTTCGACAAAAGTTACGTGTTCTTTGACTTCACAGAATATTCGAATGTTCCATAGGTTAGTCGAGCAGATTGTCCACTTCGACAAAACTTACGTGTTCTCTTACTTCAAAGAATATTCTAATGCTCACAAAAATGTTCAATAACATTGTGTCGATTCCACAAGACTCACGTATCTTCTCTAATCTGAAAAAAATATTCTAATGCTCCATTCAGTTGGTAAAGCTGACTGCTGGCTTCCACAAAACCTTTCTTACCTGAAAGAATACTCTGATGCTTCCTAGATTTGTAAATATTTGTCGATCTCCACAAATTTCATCTGTTCTCTTACCTGAAAGAATATTCTGATGCTTCCTACGTTAGTACATGAAATTGTCAACCTCAAAACTCATTTTTCCTCCCTTATCTGAAAGAAGATTCTAATGCTCACTAAGTTAGTGAATCAGATTGTCGATTTCCACACAAAATGGGGCCGGAATAGCTCAGTGGTAGAGCGCCGGACTCGTAATCTTGGTAATCCTGGGGTTGCGGGTTCGAATCTCCGCCGGGCCGTTTCGGTACAGGAAGATTTTTCCCTTGGAGTTAACATTGGCTCTGACTCCATTTCCCACACAGTCTTTCGAATAACACTATAAACCGAAGTTCCGTGTATGAACGCACGCATAACATCTTGCACACACGTAAAATCCCATCACCAACTTTCGGAAGAGAAGGCCAGTTTGGCTGTTGGTATGGATGACACGTTACACATAGCATGCACCCTGCATGAGAAATGGAAAAATTGAAGGAAGTAAGGAAACTGAGTGAACGATGTTGAACGATATTGACGGATGACACGGGAAACGACCGAATGAAGCGCCAGCTGGTAGCTCTTCAGTCGGCACTACCCAGGTAGGCAACCCGTTATGCAAACGAATGTGGATTGTAAAGCTCTTAGAGCTTGGTCTCTAGCCGAGGATAGGCGCTATGTAAATTTTATTAATAATAAGATTCATGTCTTCTCTCACCAGAAATAATATTACAATGCTCCATAACTTAATAAATCAGGATATTGTTGGCGTCCACAAAACTCATTGTCTTCTCATAGTTGGAAGAATGCTCTGGTGCGTCTTAGTTTAGAAAATCAAATTGTCCTTCTCAAAACTCATGTCTTATTTTACTAAAAGAATACTCTAATGTTTCCTTATTTATGTTTTCCTTTACTGAAAGAATACTCTAATGTTTCCTCATTTATGTTTTCCTGTACTGAAAGAATGCTCAAATGTTTCTTAAACTGGTAAATCAAGTTGCTGACCTCCACGAAACTCATGTCTTCTCTTTCCTGGGAGAATAGTCTAATGCTCCCTAATTCATTAAACCAGATTGTAGATCTCCACACGATTACTTTTTCAGAATTTTTTTTTCTTTTGGAATACAAGATCATGTGTTTTCAGGCAAAATGCCGGATCTAAATGTGTTGATGACAAATTTGCACATTTATAAATGTAAATGGAAGAGGACAGTTCCACTGGTAAATGTGTCTTTCATTGTTTTGAAGGACAGGTATGAATTAGAAGAATACATGCATGCTGTTGCGGGCAAGCTTGATAACATCCACCGAGACTGGCTTCCCCATGCAACCCTTGTATCTTGATTTCCTGTGAACATTTGTTTGTAATTCCTATGCAAGTGTGTGTGTGTGTGTGTGTGTGTGTGTTGTGTGTGTGTGTGTGTGTGCGTGCGTGCGTGCGTGCGTGCGTGCGTGGTGTAAAACCTGTTGGGTCCAAACCAACATGAATGAGCTAACTAGTTTTCTTTTTTTGTGTGTTGTTGTTTCTTTCTTTGTTTGGGGTTGTGTTTTTTGCCGTGGTTTGCGTTTTGTAATTCTATAATAACAGAGGATAAATATAATCATGTCCAACACGATCACCTTAATTAGCCGAGTTGTCAGTTAACCTTTTACTCCTCTCCATTACTATCTTTCTTTCTCCAAAATCTCGCTCTCTCTCTTACCCTTCATACTGCAGACCCCCGCCCCTCCTTTGTTTCTGTTCCATGTCTATGTCGGCATGCCTGCATGCTTTCTGCATGCTTGCGCATGCGTTCTTGTGTGCGCAAACATGCATGCGTGAGGGGGTGGGGTACGTAGTGTGTCTGTGTGTAATGTTGGACTTTCTTTTTTGTTTGTATTTGCCTTTTCTTCAGCTGATATAATGGTTTGAGTGTTTGTATTACATCATGAAAAAATTTAAAGTTCCGCTCATATTGTATTTGGTAATCATCGTTGTGGAAAAAACGATTTCCATTGCTTATTCTCATAGATTCTCATAGATCTGTATGATTTCCTTTGTGTATAAGTCCATTACCTGCATTCCTGTTTGGCGAACTCGGAGTCGGATGGAAGGTTAATATGTTGATGGAACGAACACGAGTGTGGATGCAGAAATTGCGGAATGGATGGATGACTGGCGATGGACGTAAAAATATTTGGTTGAAAACGTTCATCTTTATCTGACAGAATATTCTAATGCTCCCGCAGACAGTAAACAACTTACTGATCCCCACAAGACACACGTCTGCTCTGACCTGAAATAACATCCTAATGTTTCTTATGTTGATCAGATCGTCCACTACCATATCTTCTTTTACATGAAATAGCATTCTAGTTCGGACAAAGTTGATCATATTATCGTCAGTCGTTTGAATTACCTTCTTTATTACTGTGCTCTGGTAATAATGGAAAGTATCTACAACGTAATACAAGTAGGTCTATTCCATCGGTGTGAAAAAGTGGAACTCTTGATGACACAAGACAGGAGGAATGTCATGAACACATACTGTTGTTGTGGATGTTGTTTTATTTTCTCGAATGTGATTATTTATCGAAAAGAATAGTGCCATAATTTCATGCAGCATATTTGTTGTGATGAAGTGTGTTTTTTTTCAAAATAAAAGACTGTGCCATACTGTTGTGATGAGGTGTTGTTTGTCCTCGTTACTGGTAACCAGAAATACAGAAAATGTACTCTACACTCTCCTAAGATTGTAGTGAATTCAGCGTTGGTACTGGTTTTGCGGCAATGCCTTGCTCTGTCCGCCTCACATTCTAGGACTGCTGAAGCACCACCGCTGACTTTCTGACCACGCCCCTCTATCTGGCGAGGTTCTCTTTGGAGCCACCAGCTGCCCCGGGTGGAATAGCTGTGACATTAAGGGCACGGACGCGGAGTTTCGTGATGGAATTGATGACTAGGAGTGCGCAGCAGAGTCTCTGGAGTGGGAAAACCACCCAGAGATCACCAGGAAGAGGGGCATGAGAACAGATATCTGTGGCATGAGAACGGATGTTGTGACATGAGAACGGATGTTGTGACATGAGAACGGATGTTGTGGCATGAAACGATGTTGTGACATGAGAACGGATGTTGTGACATGAGAACGGATGTTGTGGCATGAGAACGGATATTTTGGCATGAGAACGGACATTGCACTCCATAGGTCCGTCACAACAATGGATTCTGATTGAACTTACCGTGCCGTATGAAGGCACAATGGAGCAAGCCAACAGCTACAAGATCAAAGAGTAAGCCGGTCCAGCTAACAGCTTGAGGGAATCTGTCCTCGCCGTAGAGGTTAGAGCGAGGGGGCTGAACGCACATCAAACTATGATCTCATTAAAGCGCTTGCAATTTCTGATAAGAAGAGAACCAGCATCCCAAAGGCAATGACAGAGGCAGCTGCAAAGACTTGCAGCTGGATCTGGTCGTGGGGAAATAAAAAAGAACTTCATAAGGCTTCAATTTCTTGGTGTAAAGCAGGTGTCCCACAGCGATACAGGTAAGTCATCCGTCTAAAAGGGCAACGCCTTAAAACGCCCACCCATCCAGAAGTCGCTTGTTCGAATCCCGGTAGCGCCAGAAAAAAGGAATCTGACAGCAAAAAGGCATTTAGGAGATGACCTGGATGCGGCTAAGCCCTCTTAGAGTGTAAGTTCAGGGCTGAAACACTTGTCATAGGAGGGGGTGGGGTGGGATGGAGTGGGGTGGCGTGGCGTGGGGTGGGGTGGCGTGGGGTGGGGTTCTTCTCTGAAGACCCTCTGCTGTCAAGGTCTCCCTCCAGTTTCTTCCTTTTGTCCCTCAGAGAGCTGGTGAAGGACATGTCTGTCCACTCCTTGGGGTTGTTCTCCACTCAGACAGCTGGTGAAGGACATGTCTGTCCACTCCTTGGGGCTGTTCTCCACTCAGACAGCTGGTGAAGGACATGTCTGTCCACTCCTTGGGCTGTTCTCCACTCAGAGAGCTGGTGAAGGACATGTCTGTCCACTCCTTGGGGCTGTTCTCCACTCAGACAGCTGGTGAAGGACATGTCTGTCCACTCCTTGGGGCTGTTCTCCACTCAGAGAGCTGGTGAAGGACATGTCTGTCCACTCATTAGGGCTGTTCTCCACTCAGAGAGCTGGTGAAGGACATGTCTGTCCACTCCTTAGGGCTGTTCTCCACTCAGAGAGCTGGTGAAGGACATGTCTGTCCACTCCTTAGGGCTGTTCTCCCTCGACGCATCGTCCTTCTACCCTCGTTCTACTCGTCCGGGTCCTACTGGTACTACGAAATGCAAGACGGTTTCGGCGGGGGACGGGGGGGGGAGGGGGGGGGGCAGTAGGATGAGGGGGGGGGGGAGTGTGACGGGCCGTTACTGCTATGGAGGGGAAGTGGGATGAGGGGGGTGGGGGGGCTAGAGGGGGTCGGTACTGCTAGATCTATGACGGAACTTACCTTGACAAAAATGAAGCAAAGAAAATGTATCTCACTTTGCTCTAATCACACTATACCAAGGGAAACAAATTTCTGTATTTGTGTTGATCATTCATTGTTTCATGCCTACGACATAGAGTTCTACCGTGTGACAGTTCTGTGACCTTGATTTGACATGCCACAGTGGACAACACATGCCTGTTGTCGTCTATCTCATTTCCGTTCCCCGATCCTACCCACGTTTTTAATCCCCCCCCCTTCCCCCCTCCCCCCCCCCCCCACCAGTTCCGTTCCCCGATCCTACCCACTTTTTTAATCCCCCCTCTCCCCCCCCCCCCCCACCACCACCACCAGTTCCGTTCCCTGATCCTACCCACGTTTGTACTTCCCCCCTCAGTTCCGTTCCCCGATCCAACCCACGTTTTTTTTATTCCCCCCTCAGTTCCGTTCCCCGGTCCTACCTACGTTTTTTATTCTCCCATCCCCCCTCCCCCCCCCCCCCCCCCCCCCCCCCCAGTTCCGTTTTCCGATCCTACCCACGCTTTTTATTCCCCCCTCAGTTCCGTTCCCCGGTCTTACCTACGTTTTTTATCTCCCATCCCCCCCCCCCCCCCCCCCCATCAGTTCCGTTTTCCGATTCTACCCACGCTTTTTATTCCCCCCCCCCCCCCCCCCCCCCAGTTTCGTTCCCCGATCCTATCCATGTTTTTTTTTTATTCCCCCACCACCAAACAGACTCGGCCTAAAGAAGTCAGTGGGGAAAGAGAGTGATGTCCAAAGTACAAGTATTGTGAATGGAAATGCAGTTTTCGCCCTTCTGTTGATCTCATCGGTCGACGCCCACGAGAAGAGGAGCTCGACCAAGCAAATACAGCCTACGATGATTTTAACCTGCAGTTTACTCGTTTTCATTCTTTGTTCGTTTATTTTTCTTGCCAATCCTGAAAAAAGTCATAGTCTGAGCTTGTTACTTCAATGTTTGCTACGTTCATTTAGTGTCTTAGTATTTTGCTATATTTTTTTCTTCACCCTCAGCTTGAAGAGTATACATCGGGAACATACTTTTATCCCTACTGACTTTCACCATTTATTGTTCCATCTCTTGTTTTATGTATCTAAGTCATTTCACTTCCATTTTCGTTGGACCCTCAAGCATAGGCTCAAATATGTACTTTTATTGTCACTAATATTGTTTCAAATAAATTATCTCTTTACGTCACTTTCTTCCATTTTCCTTTCCTCTTCGCTGATCTTTTTGGGAGTCCATCCAGATTGTGATGTTCTCCGCGTGGTTCTGA
>CM065718.1:4748078-4750578 GCA_033310375.1 Conus canariensis | reverse complement strand
TTCCCCGTCCCCATCAACAGAGAGAGAGAGCAACACACACCTTCCCCCTCCCCATCAAAGAGAAGAGAGAGAGAGAGAGAGAGAGAGAGAGAGAGCAACACATCACCTTCCACTCCCCATCAACAGAGAGAGAGAGAGACAACACACCACACTCTCCCCCTCCCCATCAACAGAGAGAGAGAGCAACACACACCTTCCCCCTCCCCATCAACAGAGAGAGAGAGAAGCAACACACACCTTCCCCCTCCCCATCAACAGAGAGAGAGAGCAACACACACCTTCCCCCTCCCCATCAACAGAGAGAGAGAGCAACACACACCTTCCCCCTCCCCCATCAACAGAGAGAGAGAGAGAGAGCCACCACACACCTTCCCCCTCCCCATCAACAGAGAGAGAGAGAGAGCAACACACACCTTCCCCCTCCCCATCAACAGAGAGAGAGAGAGCAACACACACCTTCCCCCTCCCCATCAACAAGAGAGAGAGAGCAACACACACCTTCCCCCTCCCCATCAACAGAGAGAGAGAGAGCACCACACACCTTCCCCCTCCCTATCAACAGAGAAGGAGAGAGAGAGCAACACACACCTTCCCCCTCCCCATCAACAAGAGAGAGAGAGAGAGAGAGAGAGAGAGAGCAACACACACCTTCCCCCTCCCCATCAACAGAAGAGAGAGAGAGAGAGAGAGAGAAGAGAGAGAGAGAGAGAGCACACCACACCTTCCCCCTCCCCATCAACAGAAGAGAGAGAGAGAGAGAGAGAGAGAGAGAGAGAGAGAGAGAGCAACACACACCTTCCCCCTCCCCATCAACAGAGAGAGAGAGAGAGAGAGAGAGAGAGAGAAGAGAGAGAAGAGCAACACACCTTCCCCCTCCCCATCAACAGAGAGAGAGAGAGAGAGAGAGAGAGAAAAGAGAGAGAAGAGCAACACACACCTTCCCCCTCCCCATCAACAGAGGAGAGAGAGAGCCACCACACACCTTCCCCCTCCCCATCAACAGAGAGAGAGAAAGAGAGAGAGAGAGCGAGAGAGCAACACACACCTTCCCCCTCCCCATCAACAGAGAGAGAGAGAGAGAGAGAGAGAGAGAGAGCACACACACCTTCCACCTCCCCATCAACAGAGAGAGAGAAGAGAGAGAGAGAGCAACACACACCTTCCACCTCCCCATCAACAGAGGAGAGAGAGAGAGAGAGAGAGAGAGAGCAACACACACCTTCCCCCTCCCCATCAACAGAGAGAGAGAGAGCTACACACACCTTCCCCCTCCCCATCAACAGAGAGAGAGAGAGAGCAAACACACACCTTCCCCCTCCCCATCAACAGAGAGAGAGAGAGCAAACACACACCTTCCCCCTCCCATCAACAGATAGAGAGAGAGAGAGACAAACACACACCTTCCCCCTCCACATCAACAGAGAGAGAGAGAGCAACACACACCTTCCCCCTCCCCATCAACAGAGAGAGAGAGAGCAAACACACACCTTCCCCCTCCCCATCAACAGAGAGAGAGAGAGAGAGCGCAAACACACACCTTCCCCCTCCCCATCAACAGAGAGAGAGAGAGAGCCACCACACACCTTCCCCCTCTCCCATCAACAGAGAGAGAGAGAGAAGCCAACACACACCTTCCCCCTCCCCATCAACAGAGAGAGAGAGAGAGCCACACACACCTTCCCCCTCCCCCATCAACAAGAGCGAGAGAGAGAGAGAGCAAACACACACCTTCCCCTCCCCATCAACAGAGAGAGAGAGAGAGAGAGAGCCACCACACACCTTCCCCCTCTCCATCAACAAGAGAGAGAGAGAGAGCAACACACACCTTCCCCCTCCCCATCAACAGAGAGAGAGAGAGAGCCAACACACACCTTCCCCCTCCCCTTCAACAGAGAGAGAGAGAGAGCAAACACACACCTTCCCCCTCCCCATCAACAGAGAGAGAGAGAGAGAGAGCAAACACACACCTTCCCCCTCCCCATCAACAGAGAGAGAGAGAGAGCAAACACACACCTTCCCCCTCCCCTATCAACAGAGAGAGAGAGAGAGCAAACACACACCTTCCCCCTCCCTATCAACAGAGAGAGAGAGCAACACACACCTTCCCCCTCCCCATCAACAGAGAGAGAGAGAGAGAGCAAACACACGCAGGGTGAAACTATAACCTCCCTGTGTGAGATATGCCAGCACACATATACTCTCTCTCTCTCTCTCTCTCTCCCCCTCTCTCTCTCTCTCTCTCTCACTCACACACACACACACACACACACACCACACACACACACACACACATACACCCCACAACCCACACACACACACACACACACACACATAGACACACACACCCTACCCCACACCCCACGCACACCCACACCTCCCACCTCACCGCCAAAACTGACACCCCCCTACCCCTCCCTCCCTACCCCCCACCCCCCCAAGTACCCCCCCACCACCCCAATTCCTGACCTGATCACGCCTTCCCGCACCTGGCGGAACTGCT
>CM065718.1:4735578-4740578 GCA_033310375.1 Conus canariensis | reverse complement strand
GATGGTGATGATGATGATGATAAAGACAATGGTGATGATAATGACGACGACGACGATGATAGTGGTGATGATGATGATGACAATGATGATGATGATGTGATGATGATGATAATGATGATGATGATGATGATGATGGCAATGATGATGATAATGACGACGACGACGATGGTAGTGGTGATGACGATGACGACAGTGATGATGATGATGATGACGACGACGACGACGACGATGATGATGATGATAATGATGATGATGGTGATGATGATGATGATGATGATGACGACGACGCCAAACCAACGTACTTTTGTTTATTGAATTCAGCAGATCTTCATATAGTACAGTCCGCTGCTTGATGTTTTTTGCACACTTATTCACTTCGATCTGTCCGACGGCCTTGCTAAAACAATCCTCCCTGGAAATGCTTGCGGAGGGGAAAACCGAAAAGCAAAGCATGCACACAAGAAAAGCCGATGGGTCAACAACAGGCAGAATGGGCCGGAAAGACTGGCAGAGACTAAAGCCATGGGATCACGACCAACAGAACTGGAGGAACCTGGTGAACAGTTCTTCGTGAGGTGCCCCCAGGACTCGTCACGGTGTCAAGGTCGCAGGAGGAGGAGGAGGAGGAGGAGGAGGAGGAGGAGGAGAAAGCTATAGGAAGAAGAAGAAGAAGAAGAAGAAGAAGAAGAAGAAGAAGAAAGAAAGAAAAAAGAAAGAAGGAAATAAAGAAAATAAAGGGAGAAAGAAAGAAAGAAAGCAGGAAAGAAAGAAAGAAAGGAAAGGAGAAAGAAAGAAAGAAGGAAAGAAAGAAAAAAAGGTAGAAAGAAAGAAAAGAAGGAAGGAGGAAAGAAAAGAGAAAGGAAGAAAGAAAGAAAATTCAAAAGAAAGAAAGAAAATAAAGGGAGCAAGAAAGAAAAGAAGGAAGGAGGAAATAAAGGAAGGAAGGAAGAAAGAAAGAAAATGAAAAAGAAAGAAATTAAAAGGAGAACGAAAATGAAGGAAAGACGAGAGAAAGAAAGAAAGACAGGAAGGAAGGAAGAAAATTAGAACGAAAGAAATTAAAGGGAGAAAGAAAGCATCGAAGGAAGAAGGAAAGGAAGAAAGAAGATGAGACCTTGCAATTATTCATTTTTCTGTTTGGCAATCTCCTTCTTCTCTATCACCTCGCAGTGCCAATACTATCACGTCACTCATGCCAGTCGCCACACACACAGCTACACCCACACAATATGCAGTGTCAGGACGGTCTATCCACAAGTATCAACGAATATTCAGCCGTCATAAGGAAACCAAGCATAGGAGACTCTGCACTGTGGCCGGGTCACTTCAGGTGATATTTAGTTCGATCCAATATACGCAGATAAAAAAAAGCACCCATGGACGAGAACACACACACACACACACACACAACACACACCACACACACACACACACGCATGCACGCACGCGCGTGCGCGCACGCACGCCACACACCACACACACACACACACCACACACACACACACACACACACACACACACCCCCACACACACACACACACACACACACACACACACAACGTACGTTCACCACCATCATCGACACCATCCCTCCCTTTCCCTCCTCTCTTCTCCCACCCCCTTCCAGTAAAACAGGGTGAGAGGTGTGGTGGGGGGGGGGGGGGGTGCAAAACGGTATTCCTAGCAGTGACATTGTTACGCCATGGCCTTGAACTTGTCGTGGATTCGCTGCCTGTCCTCCTCCCTGTTGGTGGGCAAGCTCCTCAGGTCGCAGATGGTGTGGGAGGAGTGGACGGCCTTCATCTTCTTCGACAGGCCCAGCCAGCTCAGATGTGCCATGCCCTGCACATCGGGAGGTTACACACTCACGTCCACACAATGTCCATGTCCTGCACATCGGGAGGTTACACACTCACGTCCACACAATGTTCATGCCCTGAGCATCGGGAGGTTACACACACACGTCCACACACTGTTCATGCCCTGAGCATCGGGAGGTTACACACTCACGTCCACACAATGTTCATGCCCTGCACATCGGGAGGTTACACACACAATGTTCCATGCCCTGCACATCGGGAGGTTACACACACACGTCCACACAATGTTCATGCCCTGCACATCGGGAGGTTACACACACAATGTTCATGCCCTGCACATCGGGAGGTTACACACACAATGTTCCATGCCCTGCACATCGGGAGGTTACACACACACGTCCACACAATGTTCATGCCCTGCACATCGGGAGGTTGCACACACAATGTTCATGCCCTGCACATCGGGAGGTTACACACACAATGTTCATGCCCTGCACATCGGGAGGTTACACACACAATGTTCATGCCCTGCACATCGGGAGGTTGCACACACAATGTTCATGCCCTGCACATCGGGAGGTTGCACACACAATGTTCATGCCCTGCACATCGGGAGGTTACACACACAATGTTCATGCCCTGCACATCGGGAGGTTGCACACACAATGTTCATGCCCTGCACATCGGGAGGTTGCACACACAATGTTCATGCCCTGCACATCGGGAGGTTGCACACACAATGTTCATGCCCTGCACATCGGGAGGTTGCACACACACGTCATACAATGCCATCGGCTTTGTCTACCCGGCAGGAAAATGCTAACTTCTTTTGAGACATAAAAACATGCACGTGCGCAGTCATGCACGCTCACGCAGTCACCCACGCACGCACACATATATATATATAATAAACTAATAAATTCCAAGGACAAGTAACCGAGCACCATTCCAGCAACTTTCAGAGCAGCTTGGTGTTGCAATGACTGCAAGAAATATTCAATTATAAACAAAGCTTGCTCTTATGTCTTAGACTGAAGAAATAGGGGGAGATAAGCATTCATATCTGCAGTGGTAGATAATTATATATATATATATATATATACATACATATATATATATATATATATATATATATGCAGAGAGAAGAATAAAGAGAGATAGACAGACAGAAAGACAGACAGACAGACAGACATAGCGGATTCTGTGGACGCGCATGTGTGTGTGTGTGTGTGTGTGAGAGAGAGAGAGAGAGAGAGAGAGAGAGAGAGAGAGAGAGAGAGAGAGAGAGAGAGAGAGAGAAGAGAAGAGACAATGACAATGACAATGAATACAGTTTAATGTCATCAGCAAAACCTGCTATTTGACATGGGGAACACTGTTTGAACAAAATTAAGAAAAATCAAAATTAAAGAGAATCAGAAAGCAAATAAAATTTAGTAAACATCATAAATAGCAAGCGACCAACAGGCCTAGTTAATCAGTTGATAGGACAATAGGACTTAATAAGAAAGAGCATAGATTCTACTTAAGTATTGAAAAGCTTCCTTTTTCGAAGAATATTTGCTTCTGCGATAAATTTAGCAATAGATTTTAAGTTGTTTTCACTATCACTCTGTAGCAGAGTGACTAAGTCACGTTCTTCTGCTAATACTGATTTAAAGACATCGCATTTTCCCCGTACCTTTTCATACACCTCACACTGAAAGAAAAAGTGAAATTCATCTTCTATATTATTTTTTTTACAAATTGGGCAGATACAGTTAGGTTCATTATTAAATATACCATACCATCTTTCTCTAGCATATAGACCAAGGGTCCTTGTTCGAAAGCGTGCTAATGAATCCCTATGCCATTTTCGCGTTACAACCGATAAATACTTTTCTGGCTGTAAGTCACTATTAAAGCGCAAGAACCAAAAGTATTTCTCACTATTTTCTAATTCAGAGTGCCAGATCTGTTGGTAGGAGGATATCAAACGCTCTTTAAGTTCTAGGATAAAAAGTTTGTCGTTCTCAACACCCTGGTTATTCCATACAAAACCAAATCCAGTTTCGAAAAGGAGATTTTTTACTCCAGAAACCCAGTTTTGTCTTCCATTTTCATGTTGTCTTAATAACATATAATATGCTTGTTTTTATATGTATATGTTATTAAGAGAAAGAGAGAGAGAGAAAGAGAGAGGGAGTGTGTGTGTGTCTGTCTGTCTGTCTGCGTCTATGTCTGTGTATGTGATCGCGTGCGCGCGAGTTTGTGTGTGTGTGTGTGTGTGTGTGTGTGTGTGTGTGTGTGTGTGTGTGTGTGTGTGTGTGTGTGGCGCGCGCGTTTTGTGTATATGTGTTTCTCTCAGAGAGAGGGAGAGACAGACAGACAGACGGACAGGCACAGAGAGATTCAAGAAACAATGTAGCCACCAACATCCTTAGTCCGTTCACCTCCAGTTTCTCCCTGAGGCTCTCTGTCTGCGTTTGTAGCTGTTGTATGACTGGTGATGTCAGATCATCACTGGGCAACGCCTTCTCCACCTTAGCCAGCCTGCCACAGGACATTTCAAGAGTTTATACCGTGTACAAATTGGGGTATACCCTCCCCCACCCCTCCACTGAATCAAAAATATCAGTCAGACGTTCTCAAGTAGAACTGAAGAATTGATATGTCTTAGAGTAAGAGGGATGTTCCAGTCTTCATGTCGTTTTAGAGTAGGACTGATGATATACGGTCCTTACATCGTTTTAGGTTAGGATGGGAGTACCAGCCAGTATGTCGTTTGTAGAATTGGGTGCATATACCAGCCTTTGTATCGTTTTAGAGTAGAATAGGTGTACCAGCATTTTCGTGGTTTAGACTTGGACGGATCTTCCACCCTTCATGTCGTTTTAGAGTTAACGGATGTACCAGTGGTTATGTCGTCTCATAGATGTATAGATATACCAGCCTTTGTGTCGTTTTTGAGGAAGAATGTGCCAGTTTTGTTTTGTTTTTGTGGTGTTAGCGTAGGAAGAATGTACCAGCCTTATGTCATTTTAGAGTACACTTATGCACTAGCGTTTAATTTTGTTTAGAGTTGATTTGATGTATATGCTTTTATGTCGTTTTGGAGTAAGATGGTCGCACCAGCTTAAATGCCTTGTTAGAGCAGGATGAATGTACAAGCCTTTGCATCGTTTTAGAGTACGATGGTTG